>JADFUC010000507.1:0-26885 GCA_019722365.1 Lithospermum erythrorhizon
CTCAAACGCTTCGTTCAGTTGCATATTGCTGATCAAGCGATTCTATTTTATTTAAATGCGTTCGAGTTTATTTGGGCCAAAGCGAGAAAAGCGGCATTTTTCTCTCCTATCCGAGCATGGTAGTTAGAGTTTTTCAATGTTCCCCTAATATTGGCTTACGAATGATGTTTACAGGAGAAGATCAAGCGATTCTATTTTATTTCGTGCGTTCGAGGTTGTTGGGTAAAAGCGAGAAAGCGGCATTTTCTCACATCGAGCACTTAATCGCGTTCGGAGTTTTTGATATTTTCTTGAAAACTACGAATGATGTTCTAGGAGTAAATCAAGCGATTCTATTTTATTTCGTGCGTTCGAGTTTATTTGGGCCAAAAGCGGCGGCATTTTCTCCTATCGAGCCGCCCGATCCGTTTAGAGTTTTCAATGTTCCCCTAATATTAACTGAATGATGTTCTAGGAGAAAATCAGCGATTCTATTTTATTAAATGCGTTCGAGTTTATTTGGGCCAAAAGCGAGAAAGCGGCATTTTCTCCTATCGAGCGCAATCGTTGAGTTTTTTTCAATGTTTCACAATGTTAGATTGCGAATGATGTTGCAGGAAAATCAAGCGATTATTTTATTTAAATGCGTTCGAGTTTATTTGGGCCAAAGCGAGAAAGCGGCATTTCTCCCTATCGAGCGCCAATCCGTTCGAGTTTTTTTCAATGTTCCCCTAATATTAGCTTACAAATGATGTTCTGGAAGAAAATCAAGCGATTTTGTTTTAGTTTGTATGTTCGAGTTTATTTGGGCCAAAAGCAGAGAAAGCGGCATTTCTCCTATCGAGCATAATCCGTTTAGGTTTTCAAATGTTACCCTAATATTGGCTTACGAATGATGTTCCTAGGAGAAAATTAAGCGTTCTATTTTATTTAAAATGGATTCGAGTTTATTTGGGCCAAAGAAAGCGAGAAAGCGGCATTTCTCACATCCGGCAGCGATCCGTTAGAGTTTTTAATGATCCTAATATTAACTACGAATGATGTTACAGGAAAAGAAATCAAGCGTTCGAGTTTATTTGGGCCAAAAGCGAGCGGCATTTTCTCCTATCGAGCATGATCCGGTCGAGTTTTTTCCAATGTTCCCTAATATTAGCTTACGAATGATGTTACAGGAAAATCCAAGCGATTCTATTTATTTTTATTTAAATGCGTTCGAGTTTATTTGGGCCAAAAGCGAGCGGCATTTTCTCTATCGAGCATAATCCCGTTCGAGTTTTTCAATGATCACAATAGTAGCTTAGAATGATGTTTAGGAGAAAATCAAGCGTTCTATTTTTTATTTAAATGCGTTTGAGTTTATTTGGGCCAAAAGCGAGAAAGCGGCATTTTCTGCTCACATCAGGCATAATCCGTTAGGGATTTTTTCAATGATCCCCTAATCTTAACTACGAATGATATTACAGGAGAAAATCCAGCGATTACATTTTATTTAAATGGATTCGGTTTATTTGGGCCATGACGACATTTTCTCTATCCGAGCAATCCGTTCGGTTTTTCAATGTTCCCCAATATTAGCTTGATGTTCTAGGGAGAAAATCAAGCGATTCTGTTTATTTGGGCCAAAAGCAGCTTGGCATTTCTCTATCGAGCATAATCCGTTCGAGAGTTTTTCAATGTTCCCTAATATTAGCTTCTGAATGATGTTCTAGGAGAAAATCAAGCGATTCTATTTTATTTAAATGCGTTCGAGTTTATTTGGGCCAAAAGCGAAACGGCATTTTTCTCACATCGAGCATAATCCGTTCGAGTTTTTCAATGTTCCCCTAGTAAAACTACGAATGATGTTCTAGGGAGAAAATCAGCGATTCTATTTTATTTAAATGCGTTCGAGTTTGTTGGGCCAAAAGCAGCTTGACATTTTCTCTATCGAGCATAATCCGTTCGAGGTTTTTAATGTTCCCCCTAATATTAGCTTCACGAATGATGTTCTGGAGAAAATCAAGCGATTCTATTTTTATTTCGTGCGTTCGAGTTTGTTGGGCCAAAGCGGCGGCATTTTCTCCTATCGAGCATAATCCGTTCGAGTTTTTTTTCAATGTTCCCCTAATATTAGCTTACAAATGATGTTCTAGGAGAAAATCAAGCGATTCTATTTTTGTTCGTGCGTTGAGGTTTATTTGGGCCAAAAGCAGAAAGCGGCATTTTCTCTCTATCCGAGGCATGAAATCCGTTCGAGTTTTTTCAATGTGCCCCTAATATTAACTAGAATGATGTTCTAGGAGAACATCAAGCGATTCTATTTTATTTAGGTACGTTCGAGTTTATTTGGGCCCAAAGCGAGAAAGCGGCATTTTCTCCTATCGAGCATAAATCCGTTCGAGTTTTTTTCAATGATCCCTGTCTTAGCTTCTGAATGATGTTCTAGGTGAAGATCAAGATGATGTTCTAGGAAGATCAAGCGATTCTATTTTATTTAAATGCGTTCGAGTTTATTTGGGCCAAAAGCAGCGGCATTTTCTCTATCGAGCATAATCCGTTGAGTTTTTCAATATTTTAATATTAACTACGAATGATGTTCTAGGAGAAAATCAACGATTCTATTTTATTCGTCGTTCGAGTTTATTTGGGCCAAAAGCAGGAAAACGGCATTTTCTCCTATCCGAGCATAATCCGTTCGAGTTTTTCAATGTTCCCTAATATTGGCTTACGAATGATGTTCTAGGAGAAAATCAAGCGATTATTTTAGTTTATTTGGTAAAAGCGAAAGCGGCATTTCTCCTATCGAGCGCCAATCCGTTGAGTTTTTTTCAATGTTCCCCTAATATTAGATTCACAGTGATGTTCTAGGAAATCATGATTATTTTATTTAAAATGCGTTCGAGGTTTATTTGGGCCAAAGCGAGAAGCGACATTTTCTATCGAGAGCATAATCCGTTCGAGTTTTTTTTCAATGTTCCCTAATAGTAACTACGAATGATGTTTACAGGAGAAAATCAAGCGATTCTATTTTATTTCCAAATGCGTTGAGTTTATTTGGGCCAAAAGCGAAAGCGGCATTACTGCTCTATCGGCGCAATCCCGTTCGAGTTTTCAATGTTCCCCTAATCTTAGCTTCACGAATGATGTTCTAGGAAAATCAGCGATTCTATTTATTGCGTGCGTTCGAGTTTATTTGGGCGAAAGCGAGAAAGCGGCATTTTCTCCTATCGAGCGCCAATCCGTTCGAGTTTTTCAATGTTCCCTAATATTAGCTTACGGTGTGTTCTAGGAGAAGATCAAGATGATGTTCTAGGAGAAGATCAAGCGATTCTATTTTATTTAAATGCGTTCGAGTTTATTTGGGCCAAAGCGAGAAAACGGCATTTTCTCCTATCGAGCATAATCCGTTCGAGTTTTTTCAATGTTCCCCTAATATTAACTACGAATGATGTTCTAGGAGAAGATCAAGCGATTCTATTTATTTAAATGCGGATTCAGTTTATTTGGGCCAAAGCGAGGAAAAGCGGCATTTCTCCTATCGAGCGCCAATCCGTTCGAGTTTTTCAATGTTCCCCCTAATATTAACTACGAATGATGTTCTAGGAGAAAATCAGCGATTCTATTTTATTTAAATGCGTTCGGTTTATTTGGGCCCAAAAGCAGAAAAGCGGCATTTACCCCTATACTCACATCCGAGCCTTGTCGTTCGAGGTTTTTCAATGTTCCCCTAATATTAGCTTACGAATGATGTTCTAGGAGAAAATCAAGCGATTCTATTTTATTTAAATGCGTTCGAGGTTTATTTGGTAAAGCAGAAGCGGCATTCTCTCTATCGAGCGCAATCCGTTCGAGTTTTTTTCATGTTTCCTTAATATTGAAACTACGAATGATGATGTTCTAGGAAAATCAGCGATTCTATTTTATTTACGTGCGTTCGAGTTTATTTGGGCCAAAAGCGAGAAAAGCGGCATTTTCTCATCCGAGCAGCAATCCGTTCGAGTTTTTCAATGATCCCTAATATTGGCTTACGAATGATGTTCTAGGGAAAATCAAGCGATTCTATTTTATTTATGCGTTTGAGTTTATTTGGGCCAAAAGCGAGAAAAGCGGCGCATTTTCTCACTATCCAGAGCATGTCAGTTCGGGAGTTTTCAATGTTTAATATTGGCTTCTGAATGATGTTCTAGGAGAAGATCAAGATGATGTTCTAGGAAGATCAAGCGATTCTATTTTATTTAAATGCGTTCGGAGTTTATTTGGGCCGAAACGAAAAAACGGCGTTTTCTCCTATCCGAACATAATCCGTTCGAGTTTTTTTTCAATGTTCCCCTAATATTAGCTTACAAATGATGTTCTAGGAGAAAATCAAGCGATTCTATTTTAGTTCGTACGTTCGAGTTTATTTGGGCCGGAATGAGAAAACGGCATTTTCTCTATCGAGCATGTCGTTGAGAGTTTTTTTCAATGTTCCCTAATATTAGCTTACGAATGATGTTCTAGGGGAGAAAATCAAGCGATTCTATTTTATTTAAATGCGTTCGAGTTTATTTGGGCCAAAAGCAGCGAAAAGCGGCATTTCTCCTATCGAGCATAATCCGTTCGAGTTTTTTTCAATGTGCCCCTAATGACCCAACTACGAGATGATGTTCTAGGGAGAACATCAAGCGATTCTATTTTATTTAAATGCGTTCGAGTTTATTTGGGCCAAAAGCAGAGAAAAGCGGCGTTACCTGCATCCGACGCAATCCGTTAGGTTTTTAATGATCCCCTAATCTTAGCTTCTGAGAATGATGTTCTAGGGAGAAAATCAAGCGATTATTTTATTTCGTGCGTTCGAGTTTATTTGGGCAGCAGCGGCATTTTCTCCCTATCAAAGGCATAATCCAGATTGAGTTTTTCAATGTTCCCACAATGCTGGCTTACGAATGATGTTACGGGAAAATCAAGCAATTCTATTTTATTTAAATGCGTTCGAGGTTTATTTGGGCGAGAAAGCGAGAAAAGCGGCATTTTCTCCTATCCGAGCGCCCAATCCGTTCGAGTTTTTTCAATATTTCCCTAATATTAGCTTACGAATGATGTTCTAGGTGAATCAAGATGATATTCTAGGGAAGATCAAGCGATTCTATTATTTAAATGCGTTCGAGTTATTTGGGCCGCTTGAAAACGGCATTTCTCCTATCGAGCATAATCCGTTCGAAATTTTTTCAATGTTCCCCTAATATTAGCTTACGAATGATGTTCTAGGAAAGTCAGCGATTCTATTTTATTTAAATGCGTTCGGTTTATTTGGGCCAAAAGCGGCGGCATTTCTCCCTATCGAGCGCCAATCGTTCGAGTTTTTTTTTCAATGTTCCCTAATATTAACTACGAATGATGTTCTAGGGAAAATCAAGCGATTCTATTTATTTAAATGCGTTCGAGTTTATTTGGGCCAAAGCGAGCGGCATTTCTCCTATCGAGCATAATCCGTTCGAGTTTTTTTAATGTTCCCCTAATATTACCTTACGAATGATGTTCTGGGAGAAAATCAAGCGATTATTTTTATTTAGATACGTTCGAGGTTTATTTGGGCAAAAGCGAGGGAAGCGGCGTACTGCTATCGAGCGCCAATCCGTTCGAGTTTTTTCAATGTTCCCAATATTAGATTACGAATGATGTTCTAGGAGAAAATCAGCGATTCTATTTTTATTTAAATGCGTTGAGTTTATTTGGGCCAAAGCGAGAAAACGGCATTTTCTCCTATCCGAGCGCGGAAATCCGTTCGAGTTTTTTCAATGTTCCCTAATATTGAAAGCTACGAGAATGATGTTCTAGGAGGAAAATCGAGAAGGATTTACATTTTATTTAAATGCGTTCGAGTTTATTTGGGCCAAAAGCGAGAAAGCGGCATTTCTCCTATCGAGAGCATAATCCGTTCGAGTTTTCAATGTTCCCCTAATATTAGCTTACGAATGATGTTTCTAGGAGAATTAAGCGATTCTATTTTATTTAAATCGTTCGGGTTTATTTGGGCCAAAAGCGAGAAAGCGGCATTCTCTATCCGAGCACTTAATCCGTTAGAGTTTTTTCAATGATCCCTAATATTAGCTTCTGAATGATGTTCTAGGGAAAATCAAGCGTTCGAGTTTATTTGGGCCAAAAGCGAGAAAACTGACATTTTCTCTATCGAGCAATCCGGTCGAGTTTTTTTTTCAATGTTCCCTAATATTGGCTTACGAATGATGTTCTAGGGAAAATCAAGCGATTCTATTTTTATTTAAATGCGTTAGAGTTTATTTGGGTAAGCGAAAAACGGCATTTTCTCCCTATCCGAGCATAATCCGTTCGAGTTTTTTCAATGATCCCCTAATATTGGCTTCTGAATGATGTTCTAGGAGAAAATCAAGCGATTCTATTTTATTTCGTGCGTTTGAGTTTATTTGGGCCAAAAGCGAAGCTGACATTTCTCCTATCCGAGCACCAATCCGTTCGAGTTTTTCAATGATCCCCTAATCTTAGCTTCTGAATGATATTCTAGGGGAGAAAATCAAGCGATTCTATTTTATTTAAATGGATTCGAGTTTATTTGGGCCAAAAGCGAGAAAAGCGGCATTTTCTCCTATCCGAGCGCCCAATCCGTTAGAGTTTTTTCAATGTTCCCTAATATTAAACTACGAGAATGATGTTACAGGGAGAAAATCAAGCGATTCTATTTTATTTGATGCGTTCGAGTTTATTTGGGCCAAAAGCGAGAAAGCGGCATTTCTCCTATCGAGCATAATCCCGTTCGAGTTTTCAATGATCCTAATATTAGCTTAGGATTGATGTTCTGGGAGAAAATCAAGCGATTCTATTTTAGTTCGTATGTTAGAGTTTATTTGGGCCAAAAGCAGCGGCATTTTCTCTATCGAGCATAATCCGTTGGGATCACTTTCAATGATCCCCTAATCTTAGATTACGAATATTCTAGGGAAAAATCAGCGATTCTATTTTATTTAAATGCGTTCGAGTTTATTTGGGCCGAAACGAGAAAACGGCATTTTCTCCTATCCGAACGCAATCCGTTCGAGTTTTTTTTCAATGTTCCCCTAATATTAGCTTACGAATGATGTTCTAGGAGAAAATCAAGCGATTCTATTTTAGTTCGTACGTTCGAGTTTATTTGGGCCAAAACGAGAAAACGGCATTTTCTCCCCTATCCGAGCATAATCCGTTCGAGTTTTTCAATGTTCTAATATTAGCTTCACGAATGATGTTCTAGGAGAAAATCAAGCGATTCTATTTTATTTCGTGCGTTCGAGTTTATTTGGGCCAAAGCGAGAAAAGCGGCGTTTCTCTGTCCGACATGATCCGTTGAGTTTTCAATGTTCCCCCTAATAATATTAGATTACGGTGTTCTGGAGAAAATCAGCGATTCTATTTTATTTCGTGCGTTCGAGTTTATTTGGGCCAGCAGAAAAGCGGCATTTCTACATCGAGCGCCAATCCGTTAGGAGTTTTTTCAATGTTCCCCCTAATATTGAAAAGCTTACGAATGATGTTCTGGAGAAAATCAAGCGATTCTATTTTATTTAAATACGTTCGAGGTTTATTTGGGCCAAAAGCAGAGAAAAGCGGCGTTTCTCACATCGAGCATAATCCGTTCGGTTTTTCAATGTTCCCCTAATATTAGCTTCTGAGAATGATGTTCTAGGAAAATTAAGCGATTCTATTTTATTTCGATGGATTCGAGTTTATTTGGGCCAAAAGCAGCATTTCTCCTATCCGAGCAATCCGTTCGAGAGTTTTTCAATGATCCCTAATAACTACGAATGATGTTCTAGAGAGAGAGAAAATCAAGCGATTCTATTTTTATTTAAATGCGTTCGAGGTTATTTGGGCCAAAAGCGAGAAAACGGCATTTCTCTATCCGAGCAATCCGTTCGAGTTTTTTTCAATGATCCCCAATATTAGCTTACGAATGATTCTAGGAGAAAATCAAGCGATTCTATTTTATTTACGTGCGTTCGAGTTTTATTTAGGCCATGAAAACGGCATTTCTCCTATCGAGCATAATCCGTTCGAGTTTTTTTAATGATCCCCTAATCTTAGCTTACGAATATTCTAGGGAGAAAATCAGCGATTACATTTTATTTAGATGCGTTCGAGTTTATTTGGTAAAAGCGAAGCGGCATTTCTCCTATCGAGAGCATAATCCGTTCGAGGAGTTTTCAATGTTCCCCTAATATTAGCTTACGAATGATGATGTTCTGGAGAGAAAATCAAGCGATTCTATTTTATTTAAAATGAATTCGGGTTTATTTGAATTTAAAAGAAAGCGAGAAAACGACATTTTCTCCTATCGAGCATAATCCGTTCGAGTTTTTTCAATGATCCCCTAGCCAACTACGAATGATGTTCTAGGAGAAAATCAGCGATTCTATTTTATTTAAAATGCGTTTGAGTTTATTTGGGCCAAAAGCGAGAAAGCGGCATTTTCTCCCTATCGAGCATAATCCGTTCGGGATTTTTTTCAATGATCCCTAATCTTAGCTTACGAATGATATTCTAGGGAGAAAATCAGCGATTATTTTATTTAAAATGCGTTCGAGAGTTTATTTGGGCCAAAAGCGAAGCGGCGATACTTCTCCTATCCGAAGCATAATCGTTCGAGTTTTTTTCAATGTTCCCTAATATTAGCTTACGGTGATGTTAGGAAAATCAAGCGATTCTATTTATTCGTGCGTTCGAGTTTTATTTGGGCCATGAGAAAGCGGCATTTTCTCCTATCGACATAATCCGTTCGAGTTTTCCCTAATATTAGCTTCACGAATGATGAACACAGGAGAAAATCGCGATTCTATTTTATTTAAATGCGTTCGAGTTTATTTTAGGCAACGAAGCGGCATTTCTCCTATCCGAGCATAATCCGTTAGGAGTTTTTCAATGTTCCCTAATATTGCTTACAGTGTTCTAGGAGAAAATCAGCATTCTATTTTATTTCGATACGTTCCCCGAGTTTATTTGGGCCAAAAGCAGCGGCATTTTCTCTATCCGAGCGCAATCCGTTCGAGTTTTTTCAATGTGCCCCCTAATATTAGCTTACGAATGATGTTCTAGGAGAACATCAAGCGATTCTATTTTATTTAAATGCGTTCGAGGTTTATTTGGGCCAAAGCGAGAAAAGCGGCATTTTCTCTATCCGAGCATGTCCGTTCGGTTTTTTCAATGATCCCCTAATCTTAGCTTCTGAATGATGTTCTAGGGAGAAAATCAGCGATTCTATTTACCCCATTTAAAATGCGTTCGAGAGTTTATTTGGGCGAAAGCTTGAAAAGCGGCATTTTCTCTATCGAGCATAATCCCAGATTCGAGTTTTTTTCAATGTTCCCACAATCTTGAAAGCTTCACGAATGATGTTACAGGAGAAAATCAAGCGATTCTATTTTATTTCGTGCGTTCGGGGTTTATTTGGGCGAAGCTTGACGGCATTTCTCTATCGACGCGTCGTTCGGAGTTTTCGATGTTCGCAATATTGAGCACACGAATGATGTTCACAGGTGAAGTCGAGATGATGTTCTAGGAGAAAATCAACAGATTCTATTTTAGTTCGTACGTTCGAGTTTATTTGGGCCGGAATGAGAAAACGGCATTTTCTCCTATCCGAACGCAATCCGTTCGAGTTTTTTTTCATTGTTCCCTTAATATTAGCTTAGGATTGATGTTCTAGGAAAGGTGGCGATTCTATTTTATTCAAATGCGTTCGAGTTTGGCCCAGGCCGCTTGAAAACTTGGCATTTCTCTATCGAGCGCAATCCGTTTGAGTTTTTTTTCAATGTTCCCCCTAATATTAGCTTACGAATGATGTTCTGGGAAAATCAAGCGATTCTATTTTATTTAAATGCGTTGGCGAGGTTTATTTGGGCCAAAAGCGAAGCGGCATTTTCTCTATCGAGCGCCAATCCGTTCGAGTTTTTTCAATGTTCCCTAATATTGAAAGCTTGAATGATGTTCTAGAAAAATCAAGCGATTCTATTTTATTTCGTGCGTTCGAGTTTATTTGGGCCAAAAGCAGCTTGGCATTTCTCCCTATCCGAGCATAATCCGTTGAGTTTTCAATGTTCCCCTAATATTAACTGCGAATGATGTTGCTTTGGAAAATCGGCGATTATTTTATTTAAATGCGTTCGAGTTTATTTGGGCCAAAACGAGAAAACGGCATTTTTATATCGAGCATAATCGGATTCCGAGTTTTTTTCGATATTCCCTTAATATTAGCTTAGGATTGATGTTCTGGGAGAAAATCAAGCGATTCTATTTTATTTAAATGCGTTGTCGGGTTGTTGGTAAAG
The DNA here is from genome assembly GCA_019722365.1 of Lithospermum erythrorhizon. NCBI lineage: Eukaryota > Viridiplantae > Streptophyta > Magnoliopsida > Boraginales > Boraginaceae > Lithospermum > Lithospermum erythrorhizon. Next base: position 10,272 of record JADFUC010000507.1, read on the forward strand.
CAGCGGCGTACCTGCCTATCCGAGCATAATCCGTTCGAGTTTTTCAATGATCCCTAATATTGAAAACTACGAATGATGTTGCAGGAGAAAATCAAGCGATTCTATTTTATTTAAATGCGTTTGAGTTTATTTGGGCCAAAGCAGAAAAGCGGCATTTTCTCTATCGAGCATAATCCGTTCGAGTTTTCAATGATCCCCTAATCTTAGCTTCACGAATATTCTAGGGAGAAAATCAAGCGATTACATTTTATTTAAATGATTCGAGTTTATTTGGGCTAAGCAGCTTGGCATTTCTCCTATCCGAGCGCGATGGATTTAGAGTTTTCAATGTTCCTAATATTTAGCTTACGAATGATGTTCTAGGAGAAAATCAAGCGATTCTATTTTTATTTAAAATGCGTTCGAGTTTGTTTGGGCCAAAAGCAGCTTGGCATTTTCTCTATCCGAGCACTTAATCCGTTAAAGGTTTTTTCAATGATCCCCTAATATTAGCTTACGAATGATGTTCTGGGAGAAAATCAGCGATTCTATTTTATTTAAATGCGTTTACTTGAGTTTTATTTGGGTAACGAAGCGGCATTTTCTCTATCCGAGAGCATAATCCGTTGATTTTTCAATGATCCCCTAATCTTAGATTACGAATGATATTCTAGGAGAAAATCAAGCGATTCTATTTTATTTAAATAATTCGAGGAGTTTATTTGGGCCAAAAGCAGCGGCATTTTCTCTATCGAGCATAATCCGTTCGAGTTTTTCAATGTTCCCTAATATTGGCTTCTGAATGATGTTCTAGGAGAAAATCAGCGATTCTATTTTATTTAAATGCGTTCGAGTTTATTTGGGCCAAAAGCAGCGGCATTTTCTCCCTATCGAGCGCCCAATCCGTTCGAGTTTTTTTCAATGTTCCCTAATGGCCAGCTTACGAATGATGTTCTGGAGAAATCAAGCGATTCTATTTTATTTAAATGCGATTCGAGTTTATTTGGGCCAAAAGCGAAGCGGCAGTACCTGCTCCTATCCGAGCGCCAATCCGTTCGAGGTTTTTTCAATGTTCCCTAATATTAGATTAGAATGATGTTCTAGGAAAATCAGCGATTCTATTTATTTTCGTGCGTTCGAGGTTTATTTGGGCCAAAGCGGCGGCATTTCTCCTATCCGAGCATAATCCGTTCGAGTTTTTTCAATGTTCCCCCTAATATTAGCTTACGAATGATGTTCTAGGAGAAAATCAAGCGATTATTTTATTTAAATGGATTCGAGGTTTATTTGGGCCAAAAGCGAGCGGCATTTTCTCTATCGAGCATAATCCGTTCGAGTTTTTTCAATGTTCCTAATATTGGCTACGAATGATGTTCTAGGAGAAAATTAAGCGATTCTATTTTATTTAAATGCGTTCGAGTTTATTTGGGCCAAAGCAACGGCATTTTCTCTCCTATCGAGCATAATCCGTTCGAGTTTTCAATGATCCCTAATAATATTGGCTTACGAATGATGTTCTAGGAGAAAATCAAGCGTTCGAGTTTATTTGCTTGGGCCAAAAGCGAGAAAGCGGCATTTTCTCTATCGACACTTAATCCGGGTGATTTTTTTCAATGTTCCCACCCCAATATTGCAGCTTCACGAGAATGATGTTCTAGGAGAAAATCAGCGATTCTATTTTATTTAAATGCGTTCGGTTTATTTGGGCCAAAAGCGAGAAGCGGCATTTTCTCCCTATCCGAGCATAATCCGTTCGAGTTTTCAATGATCCCCTAATATTAACCACGAATGATGTTCTAGGAGAAAATCAAGCGATTCTATTTTATTTAAATGCGTTTGGAGTTTTATTTGGGCAAAAGCGAGAAAGCGGCATTTCTCCTATCCGAGCATAATCCGTTCGAGTTTTTTCAATGATCCTAATCTTGGCTTACGAATGATATTCTAGGAGAAAATCAAGCGATTCTATTTTATTTAAATGCGTTCGGTTTATTTGGGCCAAAGGCGAGGCGGCATTTCTCACATCGAGCCTTGATCCGTTCGAGTTTTCAATGTTCCCCTAATATTAGCTTACGGTGTTTACAGGAGAAAATCAAGCGATTCTATTTTATTCGTCACGTTCGAGTTTATTTGGGCCCAAAAGCAGCGTTTTTCTCTATCCGAGCATAATCCGTTGATTTTTCAATGATCACAATATTGGCTTACAGACGTGTTCTAGGAGAAAATCAAGCGATTCTATTTTATTTCGATAGGGTTTATTTGGGCCATGAAAACGGCATTTTCTCTATCCGAGCATAATCCGTTGAGTTTTTTTCAATGATCACAATCTTGGCTTCACGAATGATATTCTAGGAGAAAATCAAAGCGATTCTATTTTATTGCATGCGTTCGAGTTTATTTGGGCCCAAAGCGAGCGGCATTTTTCTCTATCCGAGCGCCAATCCGTTCGAGTTTTCAATGTTCCCTAATATTAGCTTACGAATGATGTTCTAGGAGAAAATCAAGCGATTCTATTTTATTTCGTACGTTCGAGTTTATTTGGGCCAAAAGCGGCGACATTTTCTCCCTATCCAGAGAGCATGATCAAGTTCGAGTTTTTTCAATGTTCCCCTAATATTAGCTTACGAATGATGTTCTAGGAAAATCATGATTCTATTTTATTTCGTACGTTCGAGTTTATTTGGGCCAAAAGCAGCATTCTCCTATCGAGCAGCAATCCGTTCGAGTTTTTTTTTAATGTTCCACAATATTGGAAACTACGAATGATGTTACAGGAGAAAATCGGCGATTACATTTTATTTAAATGGGTCGAGTTTTATTTGGGCCAAAAGCGAGAAAGCGGCATTTCTCCTATCGAGCGCCAATCCGTTCGAGTTTTCAATGTGCCCAACTACGAATGATGTTCTAGGGAGAGCATCAAAAGCGATTCTATTTTTATTTCGTGCGTTAGAGTTTTATTTGGGCCATGACGGCATTTTCTCTATCGAGCATAATCCGTTCGAGTTTTTCAATGATCTGTCTTGGCTTCACGAATGATGTTCTAGGAGAAAATCAGCGATTCTATTTTTATTTCGTGCGTTAGAGTTTATTTGGGCGAGAAGCTTGAAAGCGGCATTTTCTCCTATCGAGCATAATCCGTTCGAGTTTTTCAATGTTCCCCGCAATCTTAACTACGAATGATGTCTAGGGAGAAAATCAGCGATTCTATTTTATTTCGTGCGTTCGAGTTTATTTGGGCGAAGCGAGCGGCATTTTCTCTATCCAGAGCCTTGATCCGTTCGGTTTTTTTCAATGTTCCCCAATAGTAACTACGAATGATGTTAAGGTGAAGATCAGATGATGTTCTAGGAGAGATCAAGCGATTCTATTTTATTTAAATGCGTTCGAGGTTTATTTGGGCCAAAGAAGCGGCATTTTCTCCCTATCCGAGCGATCCGTTCGGGATTTTTCAATGTTCCCTAATATTAGCTTCACGAATGATGTTCTAGGAAGATCAAGCGATTCTGACCTATTTAAAATGCGTTCGAGTTTGTTCAGATGCGGCATTTCTCCTATCCGGCATAATCCGTTAAAGGTTTTTTCAATGTTCCCCTAATATTAGCTTGAATGATGTTCTAGGAGAAAATCAAGCGATTCTATTTTATTTAAATGCGTTCGAGTTTATTTGGGCCAAAAAGCAGCATTTTACTCCTATCGAGCATAATCCGTTCGAGTTTTTCAATGTTCCCTAATATTAGCTTCACGAATGATGTTCTAGGAGAAAATCAAGCGATTCTATTTTATTTAGATACGTTAAATTTATTTGGGCCAAAAGCAGCGGCATTTCTCCTATCGAGCATAATCCGTTGAGTTTTTTTCAATGTGCTAAATATTAGCTTACGAATGATGTTCTAGGGAGGGCATCAAGCGATTCAATTTTATTTAGATGCGTTCGAGGTTTATTTGGGTAAAAGCGAGAAAGCGGCATTTTTCTCCTATCGAGAGCATAATCCGTTCGAGTTTTTTCAATGATCCCCTAATCTTAACTACGAATGATGTTCTAGGAGAAAATCAAGCGATTCTATTTTATTTAAATGCGTTCGAGGTTTATTTGGGCGAGAAGCGAAGCGGCATTTTCTCCTATCGAGCATGGCGTTCGAGTTTTTTCAATGTTCCCCTAATCTTAGCTTACAGTGATGTCTAGGAGAAAATCAGCGATTCTATTTTATTTAAATGCGTTCGAGTTTATTTGGGCGAAAGCGAGAAAGCGGCATTTTCTCACATCGAGCGATCCGTTCGAGTTTTTTCAATGTTCCTAATATTAACTACGAATGATGTTCTAGGTGAAGATCAAGATGATGTTCTAGGAAGATCGGCGATTCTATTATTTAAATGCGTTCGAGTTTATTTGGGCCAAAAGAAAAGGCATTTTCTCCTATCCGAGCACTTAATCCGTTCGAGTTTTTCAATGTTCCCCTAATATTAGCTTAGAATGATGTTCTAGGAGAAGATCAAGCGATTCTATTATTTTATTAAATGCGTTCCCCGAGGTTTATTTGGGCCAAAGAAAGCAGCTTGGCATTTTCTCTATCCGAGCATAATCCGTTCGAGTTTTTTTTTTCAATGTTCCCCTAATATTAGCTTACGAATGATGTTACAGGAGAAAATCAGCGATTCTATTTTATTTAAATGATTCGAGGTTTGTTTGGGCCAAAAGCGAGAAAGCGGCATTTCTCCTATCCGGCATAATCCGTTCGAGTTTTTCAATGTTCACCAATATTAGCTTACGAATGATGATTTTCTGAGAGAAAATCAGCGTTCTATTTTATTGTACGTTCGAGGTTATTTGGGCCAAAAGCGAGAAAGCGGCATTTTCTCCCTATCCCAGAGGCATAATCCGTTCGAGTTTTTTCAATGTTCCCCTAATATTAAACTACGAATGATGTTCTTGGAGAAAATCAAGCCATTCTATTTTACATTTAAAATGCGTTCGGTTTATTTGGGCAAAGCGAAAGCGGCATTTTCTCTATCCGAGCATAATCGTTCGAGGTTTTCAATGTTCCCCAATATTAGCTTACGAATGATGTTCTAGGGAGAAAATCAAGCGATTCTATTTTATTTAAATGCGTTAAAGTTTATTTGGGCCAAAAGCGGCTTGACATTTACTGCTCTTTTATCGAGCATAATCCGTTTGGTTTTTCAATGTTCCCAATATTGGCTTACGAATGATGATGTTCTAGAGGAAAATCAAGCGATTACATTTTATTTAAATACGTTCGAGTTTATTTGGGCCAAAAGCGAGGAAACGGCATTTTCTCACATCCGAGCCTTGTCAAGTTCGAGGTTTTCAATGATCCCCTAATATTAGGCACAGAATGATGTTCTAGGGAAAATCAAGCGTTCGGTTATTTGGGCCAAAAGCAGCGGCATTTCTCTATCGAGCACAATCCGTTCGAGTTTTTTTCAATGTTCCCTAATATTAACTTCACGAATGATGTTCTAGGAAAATCAGCGATTCTATTTTATTTAAATGCGTTCGAAGGTTTATTTGGGCCAAAAGCGAAAGCTGACATTTTCTCCTATCCGAGGCATAATCCGTTAGAGTTTTTCAATGATCCCCTAATATTGAAAGCTTACGAATGATGTTCTAGGAGAAAATCAAGCGATTCTATTTGTGCTATTAAATGCGTTTGAGTTTATTTGGGCCAAAAGCGAGAAGCGGCATTTTCTCCTATCGAGCATAATCCGTTCGAGTTTTTTCAATAGTCCCCTGTCTTGCTTCTGAATGATATTCTAGGGAGAAAATCAAGCGATTCTATTTTTATTTAAATTAGGTTGAGTTTATTTGGGCAAAAGCGAGAAAAAGCGGCATTTTCTCCTATCCGACATGATCTAGTTCGAGGTTTTTTTCAATGTTCCTAATGTTAACTACGGTGATGTTACAGGAAAATCAAGCGATTCTATTTTATTTAAATGCGTTCGAGGTTTATTTGGGCGAAGCGAAAGCGGCGTTTTACCACTGCATCCAGAGCCTTGATCAGTTCGGTTTTTTTCAATGTTCCTATTAGCTTACGGGAATGATGTTCTAGGTGAAGATCGAAGATGATGTTCTAGGAAGATCCCGGCGATTCTATTTTTATTTCGATGCGTTCGAGGTTTATTTGGGCCAAAAGCGAGAAAGCTGACATTTCTCCCTATCCAGGCATAATCCCGGATTCGAGGTTTTTTTCAATGTTCCCCCTAATATTGGCTTACGAATGATGTTTCTAGGGAAGAAGATGGCGATTCTATTTTTATTTAAATGCGTTGAGTTTATTTGGTATTAAAAGCGAGCGGCATTACTATCCGAACAGAATCCATTCGAGTTTTTTCAATGTTCCCTTAATATTAGCATAAGTATGATGTTCTGGTAGAAAATCAAGCGATTCTATTTTATTTAAATGCGTTCGAGTTTATTTGGGCCAAAAGCGATAAAGCGGCATTTTCTCCTATCGAGGCATAATCCGTTCGAGTTTTTTTCAATGTTCCCCAATATTAGCTTACGAATGATGTTCTGGGAAAATCAAGCGATTCTATTTTATTTAAATGCGTTCGAGTTTGTTATTTGGGCCAAAAGCGAGCGGCATTTTACTACTCCTATCGGCATAATCCGTTCGAGTTTTTTCAATGTTCCCCTAATATTAGCTTACGAATGATGTTACAGGAGAAAATCGGCGATTATTTATTTAAATGCGTTCGAGGTTTATTTGGGCCAAAAGCGGCGGCATTTTTCTCTATCGAGCATAATCCGTTGAGTTTTTTCAATGTTCCCTAATATTAACTACGAATGATGTTCTAGGAAAATCAAGCGATTCTATTTTATTTTAAAATGCGTTGAGTTTATTTGGGCGAAAGCAGCGGCATTTCTCCTATCGAGCATAATCCGTTCGAGGTTTTTTCAATGTTCCCCTAATATTAGCTTACGAATGATGTTCTAGGTAGTCAAAGATGATGTTCTAGGAGAAGATCAAGCGATTCCTATTGGCCCCCCCAAATGCGTTCGAGTTTATTTGGGCCAAAGCGAGAAAAGCGGCATTTTCTCCTATCGAGCATAATCCGTTCGAGTTTTTTTCAATGTTCCCTAATATTAGCTTACGAATGATGTTCTAGGAAGATCAACGATTGAATGATGTTCTAGGAAAATCAAGCGATTCTATTTTATTTAAATGCGTTCGGAGTTTATTTGGGCCTAAGCGAGAAAGCGGCATTTCTCTATCCGAGCATAATCCGTTAGTTTTTTTAATGTTCCCTAATATTAACTAGAATGATGTTCTAGGGAGAAAATCAAGCGATTCTATTTTATTTCCTACGTTAAAGGTTTATTTGGGCCAAAAGCGAGAAGCTTGGCTACTCTATCGACGCCAATCCGTTCGAGTTTTTTCAATGTTCCTAATATTGGCTGCGAATGATGTTCTGGAGAAAATCAGCGATTCTATTTTATTTAAATGCGGTCGAGTTTATTTGGGCCAAAGCGGGAAGCGGCATTTTCTCACATCGAGCGCCAATCCGTTGAGTTTTTTCAATGTTCCCTAATGTTAACTACGAATGATGTTCTAGGAGAAAATCAAGCGATTCTATTTATTTAAATGCGTTCGAGTTTATTTGGGCCAAAGCGGCGGCATTTCTCTCCCTATCGAGCGCCAATCCGTTCGAGTTTTTTTTCAATGTTCCCTAATATTAGCTTAGAATGATGTTCTAGGAAAAGAGTAGCGATTCTATTTTTATTTAAATGCGTTCGAGTTTATTTTAGGCCAAAAGCGGAAAAGCGGCATTTTCTCTATCCGAGCGCCAATCCGTTCGGAGGTTTTTTTCAATGTTCCCCAATATTAGCTTACGAATGATGTTAGGAGAAAATCAGCGATTCCTATTTTATTTGCATGCGTTCGAGTTTATTTGGGCCAAAGCGGAGACGGCATTTTCTCCTATCGACATAATCCGTTCGAGTTTTTTTCAATGTTCCCCTAATATTAGCATACGAATGATGTTCTAGGAGAAAATCGAAAAACGATTCTATTTTATTTAAATGCGTTAAGTTATTTGGGCCAAAAAAAAAAAAAAAAAAAAAAAAAAAAAAAAAAAAAAAAAAAAAAGGCTTTCTCTCCTAATCGAGCGCCAATCCGTTCGAGGATTTTTCAATGTTTCCCCTAATATTAGCTTAGAATGATTTCTGGGAGAAAATCAAGCGATTCTATTTTATTTAAATGCGTTCGAGGTTTATTTGGGCCAAAAGCAGCGGCATTTTTCCTATCGAGAGCTTAATCCGTTCAGTTTTTTCAATGTTCCCCCTAATATTAGCTTACGAATGATGTTCTGGAGAAAATCAAGCGATTACATTTTTTATTTAAATGCGTTCGAGTTTATTTGGGCCAAAGCGAGAGAAAACGGCATTTCTCACATCGACGCCGTTCGAGAGTTTTTCAAGAATCCCCTAATATTAGCTTCTGAATGATGTTCTAGGGAGAAAATCAAGCGTTCTATTTTATTTAAATGCGTTCGAGTTTATTTGGGCCCTAAGCGAGAAAAGCGGCATTTCTCTATCGAGCATAATCCCGTTCGAGTTTTTCAATGTTCCCTAATAATATTGGCTTACGAATGATGTTCTAGGAGAAAATCAGCGATTCTATTTTATTTAAATGCGTTCGAGTTTTATTTGGGCCAAAAGCGAGAAAGCGGCATTTTCTCCCTATCGAGCGCCAATCCGTTCGGGATTTTTTTCAATGTTCCCCTAATATTAGCTTGCGAATGATGTTCTGGAGAAAATCAAAAGCGATTCTATTTTATTTCGTACGTTGAGTTTATTTGGGCCAAAAGCGGAAGCGGCATTTTTTCTCTATCCGAGCGCCGTCCGTTCGAGTTTTTTTCAATGTTCTAATAGTGAAAACTACGAATGATGTTCTAGGAGAAAATCAGCGATTACATTTTATTTAAATGCGTTCGAGTTTATTTGGGCCAAAAGCAGGAAAGCGGCATTTTTTCTATCGAGCATAATCCGTTCGAGTTTTTTCAATGTTCCCCTAATATTAGCTTACGAATGATGTTCTAGGGAGAAAATAAGCGATTCTATTTATTTAAATGCGTTCGAGTTTATTTGGGCCAAGCAGGCTTGACATTTTCTCCTATCCGAGGCATAATTCGTTCGAGTTTCAATGTTCCCCTAATATTGAAACTTCTGAATGATGTTCTAGGGAAAATCAAGCGATTCTATTTTATTTCGTCGTTCGAGGTTTATTTGGGCCTAAGCAGAGAAAGCGGCATTTCTACTATCGAGCAGCGATCCGTTCGGGTTTTTTCAATGTTCCCCTAATGATAGCTTTGAATGATGTTCTAGGAAAATCAAGCGATTCTATTTATTTTTATTTCGTGCGTTCGGTTTATTTGGGCTAAAGCGGAGACGGCATTTTTACTATCGAGCCTTGATCCGTTCGAGTTTTTCAATGTTCCCCTAATATTAACGCTCACGAATGATGGTCTAGGAAAATCAAGCGATTCTATTTTATTTAAATGCGTTCGAGTTTATTTCCCAGGCCAAAGCGAGCGGCATTTTTCTCTATCCGAGCCTTGATCCGTTCGAGTTTTTTCAATGTTCCCCTAATATTGGCTTACGAATGATGTTAGGAGAAAGTCAGCCGATTATTTTATTTAAATGCGTTCGAGTTTATTTGGGCCAAAAGCGAGGCATTTCTCTATCCGAGCATAGTCGTTCGAGTTTTTTTCAATGTTCCCAATATTAGCTTACGAATGATGTTAGGAAGATTACATTTTTATTTACGTCTGCGTTCGAGTTTATTTGGGCCCTAAGCGAGGCATTTTCTCATATCCGACATGATCAGTTCGGGTTTTCATGTTCCCTAATATTGAAACTACGAATGATGTTCTGAAAGAGAAAATCAAGCGATTCTATTTTATTTAAATACGTTGAGTTTATTTGGGCCAAAGCAGGAAAAGCGGCATTTTCTCCTATCCAGTACTTAATCCGTTCGGTTTTTTCAATGTTCCCTAATATTGGCTTACGAGAATGATGTTCTAGGAAAATCAGCGATTCTATTTATTTTATTTCGTGCGTTCGAGTTTATTTGGGCCAAAGCAGGGGGGGAAAAGCGGCATTTTCTCCTATCGAGCACTTAATCCGTTCGAGTTTTTTTCAATGTTCCCCTAATATTAGCTTACAAATGATGTTCTAGGAGAAAATCAACCGATTTTATTTTAGTTCGTACGTTCGAGTTTATTTGGGCCGAAACGAGAAAACGGCATTTTCTCCCTATCGAGAGCATAATCCGTTCGGGGTTTTTTTTCAATGTTCTACTATTAGCTTCTGAATAATTCTAGGAGAAAATCAGCGATTCTATTATTTTATTTCGATGCGTTCGAGGTTTATTTGGGCCTAAGCAGCTTGGCATTTCTCCTATCAGGCATAATCCGTTAGAGTTTTCAATGTTCCCCTAATATTGGCTTCTGAATGATGTTCTAGGAGAAAATCAAGCGATTCTATTTTTATTTAAATGCGTTCGAGTTTATTTGGGCCAAAAGCGGAAACGGCATTTTCTCCTATCCGAACGCAATCCGTTCGAGTTTTTTTCAATGTTCCCCTAATATTGGCTTACAAATGATGTTCTAGGAGAAAATCAAGCGATTCTATTTTAGTTCGTACGTTCGAGTTTATTTGGGCCTAAGCGAAGCGGCATTTCTCCTATCGAGCAGCGATCACGTTGGAGTTTTCAATGTTCCCCTAATATTTGCTTACAAATGATGTACTAGGAGAAAATCAAGCGATTCTATTTTATTTCGTGCGTTCGAGTTTATTTGGGCCTAAGCGAGAAAGCATTTCTCCTATCGGCATGAAATCCGTTCGAGTTTTCTTTTCAATGTTCCTAATATTGGCTTCACGAATGATGTTCTAGGAGAAAATCAAGCGATTCTATTTATTTTTATTTAAAATGCGTTCGAGTTTATTTGGGCCAAAAGCGAAAAGCGGCATTTTCTCTCCTATCCGAGCAATCCGTTGGAGTTTTTTTCAATGTTCCTAATATTGTATACGAATGATGTTCTAGGAAAATCAGCGATTCTATTTGCCTATTTAAATACTGCGTTCGAGTTTATTTGGGCCAAAAGCGAGAAAGCGGCATTTCTCCCATCCGAGCGCCAATCCGTTCGGTTTTTCAATGTTCTAATATTAGCATCTGAATGATGTTCTAGGAGAAAATCAAGCGATTCTATTTTATTCGTGCGTTCGAGTTTATTTGGGCTAGCGAGAAAGCGGCGTTCTCCCTATCGAGCGCCAATCCGTTCGAGTTTTTCAATGTTCCCTAATATTATACGAATGATGTTCTAGGAGAAAATCAGCGATTCTATTTTGGCCGTGCGTTCGGGATTTATTTGGGCCAAAAGCAGCGGCATTTCTCTCCTATCCGAGCGCCCAATCCGTTCGAGTTTTTCAATGTTCCCCTAATATTGAAAAACACGAATGATGTTCTAGGAGAAAATCAAGCGATTCTATTTTATTCGTGCGTTCGAGGTTTATTTGGGCCAAAAGCGAAGCGGCATTTTCTCCCTATCGAGCATAATCCGTTCGAGTTTTTTTTCAATGTTCCCTAATGTATTAGCTTACGAATGATGTTCTAGGAGAAAATCAGCGATTCTATTTTTATTTAAATGCGTTCGAGTTTATTTGGGCCAAAAGCGAAGCGGCATTTCTCCTATCGAGCATAATCCGTTAGGTTTTTTCAATGTTCCCCTAATATTAGCTTACGAATGATGTTCTAGGAAAATCAAGCGATTCTATTTTATTTAAATGCGTTCCGAGTTTATTTGAGGCCTAAGCAGAGAAGCGGCATTTTCTCCTATCGAGCGCGAAAATCCGTTCGAGTTTTTTCAATGTTCCCCTAATATTAACTACGAATGATGTTCTAGGAGAAAATCAGCGATTCTATTTTATTTAAATGCGTTCGAGTTTATTTGGGCCAAAAGCGAGAAAACGGCATTTCTCTTATCCGAGCGCCCAATCCGTTCGAGTTTTTTTCAATGTTCCCCTAATATTGAAAACTACGAATGATGTTCTAGGAAAATCAAGCGATTCTATTTTATTTACGTGCGTTCGAGGTTTATTTGGGCCTAAGCGAGAAAGCGGCATTTTCTCCTATCGACATAATCCGTTCGAGTTTTTTTAATGTTCCCCTAATATTGCTTATGCAGATGATGTTCTAGGAGAAAATCAGCGATTCTATTTTTATTTAAATGCGTTGAGGTTTATTTGGGCCAAAAGCGAGAAAGCGGCATTTTCTCCCATCCGAGCATGAAATCCGTTCGAGGTTTTTTCAATGTTCCCCTAATATTAGCATACGAATGATGTTCTAGGAAGAAAGAGTAAGCGATTCTATTTTATTCGTGCGTTCGAGTTTATTTGGGCCAAAGCGAAGCGGCATTTCTCTATCGAGCATGATCGTTGAGTTTTTTCAATGTTCCCCTAATATTAGCATACGAATGATGTTCTAGGAGAAAATCAAGCGATTCTATTTATTCGTGCGTTAGAGTTTATTTGGGCCCAAAGCGGGGAAGCGGCATTTCTCCTATCGAGCATAATCCGTTCGAGTTTTTTTTCAATGTTCCCCTAATATTAACATATAAATGATGTTCTAGGAGAAAATCAAGCGATTCTATTTTATTTAAATGCGTTCGAGTTTATTTGGTAAAGCAGCGACATTTTCTCCCATCGAGCATAATCCGTTGAGTTTTTTCAATGTTCCCTAATATTGGCTTACGAATGATGTTCTAGGAAAATCAGCGATTCTATTTTATTTAAATGCGTTCGAGTTTATTGGGCAAAAGCAGCGGCATTTCTCCCATCGAGCGCCAATCCGTTAGAGTTTTTTTTAATGTTCCCTAATATTAGCATACGAATGATGTTCTAGGAGAAAATCAGCGATTCTATTTTATTTCGTGCGTTCGAGGTTTATTTGGTAGCGAGAAGCGGCGTTTCTCCTGTCGAGCGCCAATCCGTTCGGTTTTTCAATGTTCCCTAATATGTTAGCATACGAATGATGTTCTAGGAGAAAATCAAGCGATTCTATTTTGACCCCGTGCGTTAGAGTTTATTTGGGCCAAAAGCGAAAGCGGCGGCATTTCTCCTATCGAGCCTTGATCCGTTGAGTTTTTTTTTCAATGTTCCCTAATATTGGCTTACGAATGATGTTCTAGGAGAAAGCGATTCTATTTTTATTTAAATGCGTTCGAGGTTATTTGGGCCAAAGCGAGAAAAGCGGCATTCTCACATCGAGCATGATCCGTTCAGTTTTTTCAATGTTCCCCTAATATTAACTACGAATGATGTTCTAGGAGAAAATCAAGCGATTCTATTTTTATTTAAATGCGTTCGAGGTTTATTTGGGCCAAAAGCAGCGGCATTTTCTCCTATCGAGCATAATCCGTTAAGTTTTTTTGCAATGTTAAACAATATTGGAAACACGAATGATGTTAGGAAAATCAAGCGATTCTATTTTATTTAAATGCGTTCGAGTTTATTTGGGCCTAAAGCGAGAAAAGCGGCATTTCTTTATCCGAGCGCCCAATCCGTTAGAGTTTTTCAATGTTCCCCTAATATTAGCTTGAATGATGTTCTAGGAGAAAATCAAGCGATTCTATTTTATTTAAATGCGTTCGAGTTTATTTGGGCCATGACGGCATTTTCTCCCTATCGAGCGCCAATCCGTTAGAGTTTTTTCAATGTTCCCTAATATTAGCTTGAATGATGTTCTAGGGAGAAAATCAGCGATTCTATTTTATTTAATACGTTCGAGTTTATTTGGGCCATGGGGGAAAACGGCATTTTCTCTATCCGAGCATAATCCGTTCGAGTTTTTTTTCAATGTTCCCTAATGATAGCTTAGAATGATGTTCTAGGAAAATCAAGCGATTCTATTTATTTTATTTAAATGCGGATTCAGTTATTTGGGCCTAAGCGAGAAGCGGCATTTCTCCCTATCGAGCACTTAATCCGTTCGAGTTTTTTTTCAATGTTCCCCTAATATTAGCTTACAAATGATGTTCTATGAGAAAATCAAGCGATTCTATTTTGGTTTGTACGTTCGAGTTTATTTGGCCCGAAACGAGAAAACGACATTTTCTCCTATCCGAACGCAATCCATTCGAGTTTTTTTTTCAATATTCCCCTAATATTAGCTTACAAATGATGTTCTAGGAGAAAATGAAGCGATTCTATTTTTATTTCGTCGTTGAGTTTATTTGGGCCAAGAAAGCGAGCGGCATTTTCTCTATCGAGCGCAATCCGTTCGGGTTTTTTTTTCAATGTTCCCTAATATTAGCTTCTACGAATGATGTTCTAGGAAAATCGGCGATTATTTATTTCGTGCGTTCGAGTTTGTTGGGCCAAAAGCGAGAAAACGGCATTTTCTCTATCCGAGCATAATCCGTTCGAGTTTTTTCAATGTTCCCTAATATTGGCTTACGAATGATGTTCTAGGAGAAATCAAGCGATTCTATTTTATTTAAATGCGTTAAGTTTATTTGGGCCTAAGCAGAGCGGCATTCTCTATCCCGAGCATAATCCGTTCGAGTTTTCAATGTTCCCCTAATATTAGCTTCACGAATGATGTTCTAGGAGAAAATCAGCGATTCTATTTTATTTAAATGCGTTCGAGTTTATTTGGGCCAAAGCAGGAAAAGCGGCATTTTCTCTATCCGGCAATCCGTTCGAGTTTTTTCAATATTTCCCCTAATATTGGCTTACGAATGATGTTCTGGAGAAAATCAAGCGATTCTATTTTATTTAAATGCGTTCGGTTTATTTGAAGTACAGCAGGGGGAAAAGCGGCGTTTTCTCTATCGAGCATAATCCGTTCGAGTTTTTTTCAATGTTCCCCTAATATTAACTACGAATGATGTTCTAGGAAAATCAAGCGATTCTATTTTATTTAAATACGTTAGAGTTTATTTGGCCAAAGCAGGGAGCGGCATTTTCTCCTATCCGAGCATAATCCGTTGAGTTTTTCAATGTTCCCCTAATATTAGCTTACGAATGATGTTCTAGGGAGAAAATCAAGCGATTCTATTTTATTTAAATGCGTTACAAGTTTATTTGGGCCTAAGCGAGAAAGCGGCATTTCTCTATCGAGCATAATCCGTTCGAGTTTTTTCAATGTTCCCCTAATATTGGCTTCTGAATGATGTTCTAGGAAAATCAAGCGATTCTATTTTATTTAAATGCGTTCGAGTTTATTTGGGCCTAAGCGAGAAGCGGCGACCTACTCTGTCAGAGCAGCGATCCGTTGAGTTTTTTCAATGTTCCCCCAATATTAGCTTACGGGCAGTGTTCTAGGAGAAAATCAAGCGATTCTATTTTATTTAAATGCGTTCGAGTTTATTTGGGCCTACTTGAGAAAGCGGCATTTTCTCACATCGAGCACTTGATCCGTTCGAGTTTTTTTCAATGTTCCCCCTAATATTGGCTTGCGAATGATGTTCTAGGAGAAAATCAGCGATTCTATTTTTATTTAAATGCGTTCCCCGAGTTTATTTGGGCCAAAAGCGGGAAAAGCGGCATTTTCTCCTATCCGAGCATAATCCGTTCGAGTTTTTTCAATGTTCCCTAATATTAGCTTACGAATGATGTTACATGGAGAAAAAATCAAGCGATTCTATTTATTTAAATGGATTCGAGTTTATTTGGGCCCTAAAGGACGGCATTTCTCTATCCGAGCATAATCCGTTGAGTTTTTTTCAATGTTCCCCTAATATTAACTACGAATGATGTTTAGGGAGAAAATCAAAGCGATTCTATTTTATTTAAATACGTTCGAGTTTTATTTGGGCCTAAGCGAGAAAACGGCATTTCTCCTATCCGAGCATAATCCGTTGAGTTTTCTTTTCAATGTTCCCCTAATATTAACTACGAATGATGTTCTAGGAGAAAATGTGATTCTATTTTATTTAAATGCGTTCGAGTTTATTTTGAGCCAAAAAGCAGCTTGGCATTTTCTCTATCGAGCATAATCCGTTAGGAGTTTTCAATGTTCCCTAATATTGCTTATACGAATGATGTTCTAGGAAAAATCAAGCGTTATTTTATTTAAAATGCGTTCGAGTTTATTTGGGCCAAAAGCGAGAAAACGGCGTTTCTCCCGTCGAGCGCCAATCCGTTCGAGTTTTTTTCAATATTTCCCTAATATTAGCATCTGAATGATGTTCTAGGAGAAAATCAAGCGATTCTATTTTATTTAAATGCGTTCGAGAGGTTATTTGGGCCAAAAGCGAGAAAGCGGCATTTTCTCCTATCGAGCGCCAATCCGTTCCGAGTTTTTTTCAATGTTCCCCTAATATTAGCTTACAAATGATGTTCTAGGAGAAAATGAAGCGATTCTATTTTTCTTCGTACGTTCGAGTTATTTGGGCCGAAACGAGAAAACGGCATTTTCTCCTATCCGAACGTAATCCGTTCGAGTTCTTTTCAATGTTCCCCTAATATTAGCTTACAAATGATGTTCTATGAGAAAATCAAGCGATTCTATTTTATTTAAAATGCGTTCGAGTTTATTTGGGCCAAAAGCAGCATTTCTCCTATCCGGCAATCCGTTCGAGTTTTTCAATGTTCAGCAATACGTAGAAAAGAAA
>JADFUC010001097.1:0-25159 GCA_019722365.1 Lithospermum erythrorhizon
TATTATGTATTGCTCAAAATTTATAGTACAAGGCTACAAGCTAGAAAAAATTGGTTAAATAACATGATCAATCATGTTACTCCGTCGAAATTACGTAACTTGTTCATAATAAAATTATAACAAATGCAACCAAAATCATATAAGTGTATAAAACGAATTACAATAGAGTTCACACTATAATACATTACGTATGAATACAAAATACTTACAGAATTACGCAGCGGATATTTCTAGTCTTTCCCTCACGATTCCTCTTCTGTTCCTTAGCACCTCAAATGAAATGCCTCCAGTTAGTCCACACCAAGAGAGGTAAAGTCTCACGATCGACTAAGAATCAAATCTAACAATTGACGAGAAATTTGAGTAAAAACTTGACCCAAATTCCCAGAGAACTGTGATGGGCGGCGACTTTTAAGTAGGGGAAAGTGATGAAATGAAACATAGATTTTTCCATTTAATCTCTTTCTTTATATACCCTTTTTAGTTTCGCCCGAATACCACTCGCTTTGATAAACGAGTTAACTCTAAGCCGCACTAACTCATTTGGCCGCAAGTAACTTAACAAGTTACTAATGAAGCTCTATTAAACCTTCAATCGAATCCAACAAGTTAATTGATTCGCTTTATGCAATTTTGTATTCTACATTTATCGATGTAAAATACTCGATTGTGTATCTCGTTGATTTCCAATCAACTCAAATGAGTAATCGTAATTTAATTCCATATGGAATGACTCAACGTCATCAGGACAAGTACATGTACCTTTCCGCTGATAATATTAATCGTATAATAACATAATTCACCATTATGATTATTATATCTAAGCATGCATGGGATCTAAATAACTGCATAAACTCTATATTATTATCGTGAGTTTCAATTCTAGTAATTCACAATTACTATTTGAACACTTAGTTCGAGTAATCTCATTTAACTAAAACTAAGAAACGAATTGTTACAACAATCGTCGCAATCCAAGATAATTATACAAATCAAACACTTGATTTCAACAACTCCTCCCATCCCCACCGCCTAATGCCCTACCACAACGAACCCCACCACCCTATCACCGCCACCAAACACTAAACACTACCACTAACCAAAAAACCACTAACCCCTTTCCTCCCTAAAAACGGCCTAACCCACTTTATCTCCAAAATAGCCCTCATAGCCAAAAACTACCAAGACTCTGATGGATATAATGCGCATTTACGCGCTGGAGTCGGCCTCAAGAGATGCAGAGACGGGTCAAGAACATACATGCTTTTACTTTTCAAGACAACGATAGTTTATGGATGTTTCAGAGTTCCACTAGTACGCATCTTATTCAATTACTCATACTTTTTCGCCTACTAACGTGAATTTTTACTTCATGTATTTTTTCACATGTTAGATAATTTTGAATTGATTAATTTATCTACCTCTTTTATCGAATTTATTAACGTTGTCAATAACATAAAGTTCAAGTACCGCTAATCTCACGAAAAGTTAAAAAAGGTTTTTAGTGTAGTTCATTCATCTGCTCGCAAAATCACATGCGGTCATGTACTCGCAGCGTGTAGCGTTGTTTTACACGAGTCGACGTCAAGACTTTCTTTGAAGTGTTTTTCTATATTGAACACATGAAAATAACGACTTATCAGATATACTATGCATTTAGATGTCGATATCACTTTATATGAAGCGCATGAAATCGTATGTCCTTAAATATTAAGGGATATGAATATATACCTCATCTCATATTGATAAAGTGAATATTAGAGCCGTCATGGAATCCAAAACGGCCTCCTCATTCATACACAACGAAGCCATAATAAGCACGGATCAAACCATAAAGTTTGAAAATGACGCCGCACTACTGACAAGAGCGCGAGAGCGCATTAGCTATAGGCAAGTGCTCCTAAGAGTTTTAACGCGATTAATTACTTATGCAAAACTCTCTACGCTACCAAGAGGGGGGGGGCGAACCGGGAAATATTCTGAAATAAGTGGCTCAGCGCTAAGGCGCGACCAAGGACACGAACGCAAATTCAAAAAGTGGGGGTCAGCATGAGCCAACTTTTGCTTCCGGTCGAAGTTCGGTTTTGCACATTTCAAATTGAATCAATTTGATTTGGCATTCAAATCAAATGGCGCTATTAGTCGCTTTTATTTGCCTGGCCAAGGGTGTTTAGCGCACCTTAACGCAAGAGACGCTTTTGGTTAAGGAAGAATTTCTACATATCAATAAGAAAATCCATCACCACTACACGTAAATCGGGAAGAAAAGACAGACTACACAAGAACCAGAGCAACGATTCTCATTTCGTTTGTTTTCTCATGCGATACATCAAGCTCAGAGGCGGTTCGTCGATCGATTCGCTTGTGTCATGGGTCGCATTCTGGGTGGGTCATTTTATCCTCGGGAAACGATCACCTCTAGTCGCCCTAAGCAACTGCCTGGGAAGAATTAGATGCATTGTATTATTTCTTTGCAGCATCATTGTATAGTTCGGTTTTTCCTATTAGTTCCTACAGTTTTAAAAATGTACTGACCGGAGCTATACACAACACTTTTCAGAATGGAATCCAACGCTGATACTTCACGGTCAATGCGATTGACGCTATTATTGTTCCGCCAGGGTCAGTCAGCATTGACAGGCCGATTGTCGTGACACCAAGCGTCATCCTCAAGTTACACTTCCTCCTATGTTCCAAAGTGTGGCCGCTGCCTGACAGCGGCTGCCTCGGGCGCTGCCTCGCGATTCCTCCACTTTTGCAACCACTGCCACTTTACCTCCTCAAATTTCCAATTGTTCCGGGTCATGTAAAATGACCAACCGGCCTCCCCGTTGCTTCCGGCCGACTTCAAAAAGGTATAATGTTGATGCTCTATCTCACGACCTTGAACTTGCAACGGCCCCGTCGTAGGAACTCCTACTGTCTGCAGATGACGGTGTTTGAGTTTTGTCGCGTCGACTCGAGACACTGATTATTTGAGTCGCAATTATTTGTTGACTTATTTTTTCGATGAGCTGTATAGCGTGAGTATAAACATACGCTTACTACAAAACAAGATTGACGCACTCGAGTTCAAGCATAAGACTCAAGACGCGGGTTCCAAGAAATTTATCAAGGGAAGATTTCCTCGACTATAAAACGGGTGGATGAAAATCGGGTGGACGACGGGCCGAGAACTCGAGGTTGTCTTCCACGAAAGCCAAGTCAGAACGGGCTCGAACGAAATGTTCAAGGTCGTCATGTAATCGGTAATTGCCACCATCTCGATTAATTTCAAGAACTATTTAAAGATGCTCGAAAAAAGCCGATATGGTTACGTTAAAATTATCTCTGCTCGCTGAGAACAAGAGTAGCGAATAGAAGGCTGGAATTGGTGGATCGTTTTATCCTAACTCTCATAAGTCTAAGGTGAATGTCAGGAATTTGGGTCTCTTTCGAGGTCTTTCAAGAAGAAGTTAAGAATGATTTTGGCACCTAAGGGAAATAGTTTCAAAAGCGTTCAAATTTCGCGGAATTCCTTCCGTTGCTTACGGGCGTTACAATTGTAACAAACGTGGTCATAAGTCCTTCGAAAGTGTAAACTGCCACAGGCGAATAATGGGAAAAAGACGGCGAACGTGGTCACCAAAGACCGATTTGCATCAACTTGTCGGGCCGCGATTGAGGTGAACCCAGGGCACGAACTCCACAAGAAATGCAAAAGGATCGACATAATCGTGCTACTAGGCATGTTTGTTCGGTCAAAGATCAATTTGCTACTTTCTGCTTTACCATGAATGCGAGAAGATGTACATGGCGAATAACGCACCTCCAACATCGGTGAGTATGAATCAGGCGATGGTAATGACTTTGAAGCTTAAGTCACATCAAGAATGTCTCCAGATGTCCGTAACTTAGGAAGAACCTTGTCCGTTTCCTTATTTAGCAAACATGGTTTTAAACTTGTAATCGAAGTCCGACAAAGTTGTACTTTCCAAGTCGGCATGTTTGTTGAAAAGGCTGCTAAATGGTCTTTTTCAAACGACGTAGTAACGGTTACAAACAAGTATGAATAAAAATAATATTGCCTATGTTCAGAGTAATTTAATTTATGGTATAGTAGGTTAGATATGTGAACTCTAATTCTTTTTGGCGAAGAACGATCAAGTCAATCACATACCTAATGAATTTATCGATGTTAATTGGCGTTGTTGAAACGTAAGGTTGGGTTAAAATCGATTTGGTAGCAACATTTCCAACCGTGGTTAAATAATAAGCCTCTCGATCTTGTTCACAGCGACAAGTGATATGAGCCTGGCCCAATCTAAAGGTGGAAATGAGTACTTTATCACCTTTAGACGAGTAGTACAAAATTTTGCTATGTATACTGGCTTAAAAGTAAAAATGAGGCAATCGAGAAATTTAATTTATAAAGAAGAAGTTGAAAATCAACTTGAGAAAAAGATAAAAGTAGTACGGTCGACAGAGGAAAGTAAAGATGTCTCGACTCATTTGGCCAATTTTATTCGAGTACGGTATTATTCACGTTGACACTCTAGTTATTCTCCTCAATCGAATGTGGGATCAATAAAGAAAAATTCCATCATCAAAGTAGATGAATGCCTTGTTGATAAGTTCAGCCACCTCAAGAACGTTGGGGAAGCCGGGATATCGGGACAAATTTCAACTACCTCTTGAACAAAATTCCTCGTAAAAATGAGGATAAAACCCCATTTGAATTGTTCAAAGGTAGAGCACCAACCTACAAACATCTTCGAAAGCGGGGTGTTTGGCAAAAGTCACAAGTATCTCCTCTCCCTAAACAGTGACTATCGGGTCCTAAAACGGTCGCATGCAATTTTATCGATACGTCAAATAGTAATGATATCGCTTCTTTGTTCATAAGAGTGACAATTCACGAAAGTGAACAAGAATACACATAGCCTCTGAATGTCACGCTCTTTCAATTGCTCCTTCCGATGAAATCTGGAAATAAGCGTAAGCCACATCTAAAAGGACACAATTTAACCCGAGGTGTTGTCGATACCGAGACTATGGATAGTCAAAGCAGTGAGGTTGAAAGAGTTGCCAACTCTCACGAGTAAAAGGGCACGGCTCTAAGTCTTTTTGCCCTCGATTTTGTAACGTATATGTCAGAAGTGAACTCGAACTTACCAAGCAGGGCCGCTGGGCTCAACTGATGGTCCGCTGGGATGAAGCTATACGGTCGCTTGATTCACCCCTTACAGTAATCACACTCTGGGAATCGGGTGGATCTTCCGCTGTGACGTAAGGCTTTAAAATCCAAATGGATTTTGGAGAGGAAAATGAAAGCCGATGGACGATAGGAAGGCACAAAAGTAGACTAGCTGGCCTGTGGGGAATGTATGAAAAAGGCGACTAATTATTTTCGATACTTATTCTCCTCAGCGACAAGTGATAACATCCATTAGATTATCTCTAGCAATCGCCTTCACTGCTAATTTAGATGTGTACACCAAATGGATGTAAAACAAATTCTCTTAAACGGAGAATTAGATGAAGAAATTTACGGAACAAATCTTCAGGTTTTATAGTTCCGGTGTAAAGAAGAGAAAAGTATGTCGCATCATACCCTTTAATGGTTAAAGCAAAGCTCCTAAACAATGGCATTTGGTAAGTTTGACAAGGCATTACTTTCGAGTGGATTTAAAATCAACGAGCGGCTGGGCAAGTGCTTATGTAAAAATCCACTCGCAGTGATGTAATTCTCCGCTTGTACGCTGATTTACATGCTATTGCCGGGTAAAGAATCAAAAGATGATCCAATCCACCAAAGAGCATGTTGAACTCCAAGTTTGATACGGCGATACGGGACAAGCATCTAATTGGAGTCCAGACGCGAGAACTCCAACGGTCTAAGCAGCACCCAATCACACTATGTCGATAAAATTCTGGGAAATTTTGCTGGCACGATTGGGAGTAACGTCCAACTCCAAGTGATGAACATCGATACCTCAATGGAATAAAGGAGAAACAGGTCTCAACTCGGTATTCTCAAGCTATCGAGTCCCATGTTCCCCGACGAGTTGTACTAGACCTGATATAGCTTATTCAAGCAGTTGAAATCGAAGATATACGGAAGAATCCTAGTAGCCATCATCGAAAGCCATGACGCGAAAGTACTTAAGTACTGGCAGACATACTGAATTTCTGCACTATACGCTTATCCGGCTGTACTGGTGGTACACGATGCAAATTGATCTCCGATAACGGTGATTCAATGGCTACAGCGGATACGTGTTCACTTTAGGCGGTGCACCGTGTCACGTGAAGTCCTCAAACAAACGCTAATCACGATCCACGACGAAACCGAAGTTCATTGCCCAGACAAAGCCGCGTGAGTTAGTTCTAACGGTTAAGACAATTTCGAGGATATTCCGATGGGAAAAGCCAAATACTTCCAATTCGCATACATATCGTGACAACGAAGTCCGCAATCGGGGAGGCACGCAACCACTTATATAACGGTAAAGCCGAGACACATTCGCTTAAGACATAATACCAGAGACAATTAATCTCAATCGAGTTATCACCGTTGATCTTTAAGATCAAAAGATAACATAAATGATCTATCACTCAAGCGGGTTAAGAAAAGAACTAGTCGAGAATTCATCGAAAGGAACGGGATCAAAACCCCTGGTAAAAATACGAATGAGCGACAACCCCACTATTGACCGGAGATCCCAAGATTCAGTTCTAAGCGGACAACCGCTCATATTGTATTAGCAGACACGCTGGGGATTTCCAATTGCCCTAGACGAGAAATGTTGACAATTCACAGGCAAGTTAAGCTATGCTTTTAACGACTCTACGAGATCGCGAAAGAAAAGGTCTTTAAATAATAATGAAGAGTCACCTACGCGAGCTAAAGTAAGTGTCGCTTTTAGAAGAGAAATGTCGAGATTTTCGACGATAACTCATGAAAATGGTTCAAGGCTCTAACTGACATTAATAGCTGACCATGAAGCCGATTGATCATATAAATAAGATTTGCTACCAGCAGATTAGTTCCAAGACATCGGCCTACCATGTCTGGTGAATGTAAACATATGTACACAAGTGAAGGTTCCAAGGTCATCAAGACCTACCTATCTCATTCAGAATCTGGCCATTGTCATCACCGACATCGAGTCAAATCTTTTCAAATTGTATCCCTGGGATATTAGTTTTATTGTTTTGTTTGAATACAAATTTTGATTCAGTGGGACGCGGATAAAGGATTATTAGAGCCGCCGCTAATCCAAAATTTGTCTCTCTCATTTCCATAATACAACGAAGCCATACAAGACGGATCAAACCATAAAGTTTGAAAACGACGCTGCACTACACGGACATGTTGTTAGCGAGAAACAAGAGGCAGCGCCCTAAGAGCCTTAGTAACGTGATTGACTACTTATGCAAAACTCTCTACGCGCCCGCAGTGGGGGAAGCAACCGGGAAATGAGCTCGAAATCGTGGCTCAGCGCGACCCGCGGACACGTAATGCAGCCCGGTGCGGGGGTTTGCGATAACTTTTGCTTCCCGGTCGAAGCTCGGTTTTGCACATTTCAAATTAATCGAATTTATCTGCATTCAAATCAAAAGCTATATTAATGCTTTATTTGCTCATTGGCGGCGTTTAAAAATCTTAACGCAAGAGACGCTGTTAGGCAATGAATCTTCTGCTATATCAAATCCATCAAATTTAATTACACAAATCGAAGAAAAGACACAAGAAACCTTTGAGAGCACCCATTCTCTCATTTCCCGCTTTGTTTTCCTGGCGCGTACATCAAGCTCGTAGTGTCTGGCCGATCGATTCGCTTTGTGCTCGCGGGGTCGACGCGGTCATTTTATCCTCGAACATCACTCCTAGTCAGCCCTAAGCAATCCGCTTCGAAGAAGGTCAACTGCTTTTGGGCCGTGAAAGTCATTTGGACGTGACTCGATCCGTTTCGCTTGTTCTAATCATTTGATCAGGAATCTCGTTTTTTGTTTCACAGAATCAAGCTCATTGTAATTTTCGTACGCATATTGTATTATTTCATTGCAAAGCATCACAGATAGTCTCGGTTTTTCCTATTAGTTCCCTACAACATGACGTGACTCCATTGTTTCACGCATATACATAAAAATAAAGTGTTTCGCTCTCAGAAAGTACACGAAACAACTTTTGTAAATACTGGATCTCAAGTGTTGCCTTTGCAATGCATGTCTTTCTTTTTCAAGATTAGTATTCCTTTATTTATTCATTTTATTTTTTTATTATTTATTTTCTTTACATTGATGTCTATTTGTTTCAAGGAAAGAGCTCATCTAACACACATGGCCGATATTGAAGTTTATTTGTTACACTGAAGCTTTTTTTCCACTAATGCTGGCTGGGACGCATTCTTGATCAGTAGCTTGATCATAGCTTGATACTCTGAGGAGGCTGTTCAAGCGATTGGATATGATTGAGTGGCTCTGGCGATGTCCAGAACTATGCGTTAAGATTCACAAGTTAATCATTGTGTTTCTTATTTTCATATCAGTTGGTCTATAATCAACTTTTATTTCTCAGATAGTCTCCCTTTATGTAATTAGCTCACTTTTGTACTCAACTACTAATTGTCATTTCAGAATTAGATGAAGTGTGCAATTTAACTGCATTTCTAGTGCCAAACATACTATAATATCGATGTCCAATACTTTATTCGCATATATTGGGCATCAAAAACGAAATTTGTGTTTATTTGCACATTTTATGCTTCTTTTGATACTCAATTTCGCATGATTTTGTAAGAATTCAATTGTTGTTAAGGTAAATATTTTATTACAAAGTTAATACAAAGAATGATGCTAAAATTGCTTTATTTGATGAATTTTCAATTGTGATCCAACACCATCTTTTCTGAAATGTGCTTTTGCTATTCAAATTAAGCAGTTCTAGTTATTAATTTTAGCATCTGGGCATTTCCAAATTAGCATTTTTTAAACTTGGTTAATGCTATTTTGCATACAAGTTGTTTTGACGCAGAGTATATAATCATATGAGAACAATTAGCTTCATGTTTGATTATGTAAGCAGTATAGTTAATATATATATAGGAGGACGTAAGATCGTACTTGTTTGATCATTACTATGGCTCGGGGATGCGAGCTCGATCATTATCACATACGATTGCAGCAGCGACGAGCAATGCTCGTATTCAATTCACTATTAAGCTTCGCGAGATTCTCCGCTATGTACCCGAGGATAACGAGGTTCTGGAAGTTCCAGCATTGATCGAAATTCATCTATTCATGTAGTTGGTGTCTATCCGGGAAGTAATGAAGCGTTTCAAAATCGCGCGCAGAGGTATTCCTAACCTCCCGATTATTTGCTAACCGCTTAAGAGTGTTTTCGATCCAACACCGAGGGTCACGAATTGTATCGGGCGGAATTCGCCGACGTGAAATCTTGGGCCGCAGAAGTTATAAATCATCACGACCAATCAGCTTCGAGGTTTTTCAAGGTGCTCCGGGTCAAGACGCGAAGATCAAGCATGCGCGGCGCAGCATGATTGGTTCTGATTTATGGAAGTTCAACGCAGGTAACGGCTATTCTAGATTCTCTTCGGTAGTCGCTCGATGTCATCCGGTGGATGTTCTTAGATCGAGGTGAAGCGTACCGTCAATCACTGCTGAGTTCGTGGACGAACTCGAGACTGGCAGATGGTTAAGATGGTGATCCGAAATTTGTCTTCTGGCTGAGATTGTCGGAATTGAAGACCAAATTTTAGCTGAAATGCGAGTGCTCAGGAGCACCCCACTAAGTCCCGACTCGTGATCTTTTATTTTTTTGGAAATGCAGCGTCGGGAGACGGGTCGGAGCAGCCTCTATGTCCGACATGCTCCCCACGCTGGTTCCGAAAGCATTGCTTTAGGCAATTTTGACATCTCAAGCCCAAGAAAAGACCTAGTCTTCACAGTTCATGAGTTTTATTTATCACACAAATACATGTAATGGTAATATTCATCCCATAAGTAATCTTGCGCCTTTAATATTATCAACATGTTTTTTTCGTAAGAATCAGGGTATTTATCTTCTCCGTTGCTTTCATTGGCTGGTGATTTTCAGCGATAAAAAAGAATACTTCAACCGATATACTACCAAGCAGTGATCAGAACAATCTTCTTGGTTATAAAGGATTCGGCAAGAAGCATCGTGACGACTCTTTCACATTGCTCGAAAAACCAGATAAACTTTTTTCGCGGTTCTGCTTATTTCGCATTTAAAATTCTTGTCGCTCTTATCGATTGCTCGAAACTCCTAAGATTTGCGTCTTAAATCCTAACAAAAAAGAAATCGGTGCCCTATCATTAACGTAAAATTATAATTAGAAGAAATTATGTTTTTTATCAAATAAATGAAATATAAGATTACAAAATAATAAAAAAAAATTGCTTTTCAAAAAATTATGGTATCAAATAAAATAAATTATTTATTTTAAAAATAAATCAATTTAGATAACAAGCATTACTTATTATGTGTTTTCCGAAATTTTATGATATCAACGAATTATCATTTGTTACAACATAATGATTGGTTACTAAGATTAAAATAAAATTATAAAAATAAAACATTAATTAATATATACATATATATATTCAAGTTCATTATAAATTAGAAGTTCATTAAAATAAACATTTCCAAATAAAAATGAAACACCATTGTTGGACATAATGATTGTTACAAAATTGCAAATTATAATCTTTAAGGTTCTAGACAAAAAAAATATGTTTGTATCAAAAGATATTTACAAGATTCGAACACTGATCAATTTTGTTGAGTATGGTCACTTGCTCGGTTGTTCCAACAAAACCATTAGGTAATTTGTTAGCTAGTTATCAATTAGTTGGCTATAAGTCTATAAAAAACTTAGTAAAATTTGGGGGATCTCTTCAATCGGGGGCCTCATATATTACACCACCCTACCATACTATCGGGCCGGGTCAGAATTCAGTTTTAATATAAAAATTAATTGATAATATTGAATAATATGATTATATTATAATTTGTAAATTATATATTTGACAAATTCAATATGAAATATGTTCCTCTTTTAATAATAGTGAACAAAACATAAAACTAAATTATCTTTGTAAGGAATTTAAATCATGACTTCAAAGTTTGAAATGAGTACGATGGGGGAGTTGTCATTTTTCTTTGGGATTACAAGTGAGACAACCGCTTCTGCTGATATTTATCACAAAAGAAAGTACACTAGAGAGTCAAGTAAAGAGGTTCAATATGGAAAACTCCATGAGATAAGCACTCCTATGTGCATAGTGACACAGATTGGGGTTAAGACGCTTCGAGAAGAAAGTTAGTGACAAGCTTAATTGAAGATGATCGAGTCTGCTTATATCTTACATCCAAGAGACCGTATATTATGTTTGTTGCTAAGTGCCAGGTAAGATTTCAAGTATGCCCAAAGTGAACTACTAATTTAGTCATAGCTTAAGATTCATGGAGATACCTCGCGGAACTCTCACGCAGATTACGTGTCTCTCATAGAAACTCACCAAACTAATAGGTTATTCAGATGTCGACATGAGGATGTAAACTTGACGTAAAAAAGTACAAGCCGGGGCGCTACTTCTAGAATCGCCTCTTTATATCCCTGAGTAAAGAAGGTAGCGAGACAAAGAGATTGGCTACCAATGTGTAAGGCATTATGTATCGGTTTCAACACTCTTTTTCAACTTCGAATCAAGCAAACCTTCTTGGATTTCAACATCGCAAAGGGAGCGTTCCTATAAACGTGATAACAGTATGCTAATATGCCTCTCAAAGAATCCTATTCTTCACTCTAAAGTAAAGCACGAGATAAGACACCATTTTCCTCGGTAGATCATATTCAAAAGAAGCAGGAACTTGACTTTATCTCAATCGAAAGTTCCATCTATCGACATTTTCACAAAACTCGCAAGAGAAAGGCTCGAAGTTCATTCGAAGGGAATTGAAAATCATCTCTCCTTCATCCACGTAACGTTGGTAACCTTTTTTTTGTTGCACTACATTTATTTTTATTTTTTTCTTTTTGCTTTGATAGTGTGTAGTTTTCTAGTTATGTGGTAATGATGTTTTTGAGTATGTGGTAGGATATGTCTATAGTTCATGCCTCTGCCAGTGGGCGTATATTTATTATTGTTTGTATTGCAAGTTTCGCCGCGAAGTAGGCTTGGTACTGAGGTAATATGTGATTCCTCAAAGAAGGGAGTTTCCAACGTATTATGATAGGGTTTCATTTCCTTTTTGTATGGACAAAGCGGGAGAGTCGATTGTTTTGATGATTATTTACACTTAATAAAATTTTAATTACTATACTGCAAATAAATAATTATTTACGATTAGTTGTCACAAAGAAGCGCAAATTGCATAAGCTTCCAACCTACCTCTCCAAAATTATGATGTAATACTAGAGATATGACGAAATCATGGAAGACCAGGTATAGAATTTTATGAGTATAGAATTTTCCTACGATTTAGTGTTCCACGAGTACCTGTAATGCTGCTCCAATTTTATGATGTATCATTTGGGTTAAATCTACGTGTTAGATTTGTCATCGGTATCACTAAATTATATAAAAAAGATTACTCAATCGGTAACCTTAGTTTGACAGACTTCAGAACAATCTTCGGTAGAAGCCATTCTGGGGCTGACAAGAAGCAAAGAATGCGACGCATTCTCAAGCGAACCCGTATAAAGATCCTACAAGTTATTTACTTTCAAGATT
Organism: Lithospermum erythrorhizon; assembly: GCA_019722365.1. NCBI lineage: Eukaryota > Viridiplantae > Streptophyta > Magnoliopsida > Boraginales > Boraginaceae > Lithospermum > Lithospermum erythrorhizon. Next base: position 12,766 of record JADFUC010001097.1, read on the forward strand.
TTCAATTATCGCCTGCTCGCATTACTCCGGTGATATTGTGACCAGAGTGCCGTGTAGACGGACATATCTGCTAGCTTATATCGCTCGCTCCTAACAATTAAGCACGAATATCAGCCCCCCCCACTAAATCTAGCACCACTCAGAAAAGAAAGAAGAATCATTACTTATTCCTCGTGATGCTCATACCATCGCTGCTGATTAGTCAGTATCTGCATCACTTTTCGCTCTCTATTCTTAACTTTTCGCTTTTGGAGAAAAAGAGCTTATTTGTGTGGTTACATGGATATGTAAGTCATAAATCGCATACGTATCAGCCTAGCTTTTTTTTATGAGCTTACTAATATTTTTTTTTCTTAAAGTTGATTTAAAATTATAACCTGATTTTTTAATATTATGTTAGAGTATCTGAAAGTTTATTGGTTTTAGTAGTTGTATTATTATCATACTTGGAATAAAGATTGTATTTTCTCGAATAAAACGATCTATGTTGTTGGTATAGTTTATTGAGTTTGTTTGATCACCCAATTTTGAAGATATGTTGTGATAGTTATTTTTGTCACGTTGAGCTTGTAGAGATTTGGTGACTTTCAGAATGATTATATCAAGCCTCGATATATTTCATGACGCATTATCCAACAAATATTTTAATCAATTTACCAAAAAATACATGTAAGGCTGAGTCATGACCATTAATAACTCTTGCCAGAGATAAAGAAAAGTTTATCAATATCAAACTCTCCAACTTAACCTACATCGCAATTGTATAAGCACTAAATAACACTCTGGATCTCGTAATATCAAAGTATCTAAAAGAATGTAATTCTAATCATTTCTGCTAACTATGTAATTTTTCTTTATAATTAAAAAACAAAATTATTTTATAATATGTTTTAATTATTTGATAACTTTCACTAATCAATAAATCTTTTATAAAATTGACTCTATTTAATAGGGACAATTTAGTCATAGGAAAAAAAATAGTAGGCACATCCTTTCATTTCTTTCAATAAGTAAAATGACATGCAAATGTTACTATCTGATAACCCACAATAACTAAATTCAAATAACCTTATAATTAGAAGTTTATACATGTTATATTTATTCCCATGATTAAACCATCGACTATATAAGTCTTATTAATATTAAAATGCACTATTGAAACTATTGATTATTGTGATATCGAAATAATTTCACCTTATAATAAAATTTAGTACAATATTAGATATTGGAAATATCAATCTTTTTTTTTTAATTTTTAAGGGTGATGGCCGTTTTATTGAAATGTTGACTTTAGTTAAATTATATAATCAAAATAAATGATGAAGTCAGAAGGTTTAAATTAGTAAACTACGCCACATAACAAAAATCACGTTAAAACTCATTTATATTGAACGTCAATTACGGAACCCGACAAAAAAACTTGTATCAAAATCCACATTCAACCGACTTGGTTGGATTTTTAAGTTACATCCCTAGCTCTCATTCATCAATACTTTTTTTATAACTAATTCTACTTGAGATGGACAATTTAGTCATAGCAAAAAAGAAAAGAAATATAAAATTTTAATACACATTTAGAATATATGGCAACATGTATATGTATATGTATATGATACATATTAAGCTAGCCAAATCATTGCATCGGGAATCGTTATCTAAGTCCAATTAAACAATCATTGCAACAATGATATGATCATTAAGATTGTGAGAGTGATCGGAGGTTACAATACGAATGTCACAAATATTATTCACAATTACACGATTTGGAGTTTGAATCTTGCAATAATGATAAGAACTGAATTTTGAAAAGAAAAGATAAATATCCATTTTTATGTAAAGAATAACGGTGATTTAAATATGAAAAATGAGTCAATCGTTGGATAAGATCTTCGATCTCCTAATGAATACTCAACGCAATAATTTATGTATGTTGTGAGAAAAAAAAAATATGACCATCATATATAGTTTAAGTAGGAAGTTTAATGCATCACATAATAAAATTAATCTTAGCATATATGTATTTAGTACTTCCGTCCCTAAATGATAGGGATATTTTTACTTGAAATAAGTTGAATTTTGACGATAAATATTTTTATTTGTATTATATAATATTTGATGAAAATTATATCAATAGAAAGAATTTAAAATGTATTTTTGATTGATATAGTTTTCATAAATTATTATATAATACAAACAAAAATATTTACAATTAAAGTTGTCACAAAGAAGCGCAAATTCGAAGCAAGCCCAACCCTCCTCTCCAAAATTATGATGTAATACTAGGAGATACAGACGAAATCATGGAAGACCAGGTATAGAATTTTATGATGTATAGAATTTTCCTACGATTTAGTGTTCCTTGATCCCAAAAAGTTTGTCCAGTTTCTTGTCCAAATTTGGTATAGATGTGTATGTATTTGGTTTTTGATAATTGTTTTGTTATATTTGATACGAACAGACCAATATAATAAAGAGTATGAATAAACAACGAGTACCTGTAATGGTGTTGTTTGTTGATGACGAGGATATCGGAGGTTATCATGCTATGGAATTTTATGCCTTCCACGACTCCATGTTCTGTCCCATTTTCGAAGTAGACACGTCCCCTACTGATAACTATACTGTTGAAGATTTACCCCTTCAAAATGTTCCCTTTCGAGCTCATCCTTTTACCGGCTTCAGTTCGTGTCCTGAGGGTTGTAGCTTTGCTTCCGTTGGAGATCAATTATATTTAGTTGGTGGTTACACACACTCTTCGCACATCATCTCAACTATAAGTGGGAATCCAAAAAAGGCCGACTTAAATATCCCCTTGATGATGTTTTCGTCTAGAGTTTTACGATTTGATTGTCAACAGTTTGTTAACTCATTAGGTGAGAATAAAGGGAAGGAGAAAATGAAGTTTAGTGAACTGAATGATGAAGTAGTACATGAGAACTGGGAAACATGTGCACCTTTGTCTATACCTAGGAGGAAGGCTTCCCTGTTGCATCTCGATGGCAAATTATGGGCAGTTGGAGGCATTTTCGACAATAAGGCAAAGCTCTTTGATTGAAATGTTGAGGACGTGTATGGAACCCTCTTCAGATTCACTATACTCAGAGATTGATGGTTTTTATCTCATGTGTCTGTTACTAGAAGATACCAAAGAGATCTTGATTGGATCAATGGCATTTACTAAGCTGGATATTAGTAGTCTTCAGTAGGAAACATTGGTTGGCCTGGGAATGTCCAGACATATTGGACTGTCATGAGGAACCAGGTTTTGTTGTTCGTAACAATTATGCAATGTGGTATGATAAGAGCGAGTACTGCATTAGAGGCTTGGATCTTCGTTCCAATAAACACTTTCATGTTAGTTTGATGGATGATGTATTGATGTTTGAACACAAAGATGAAGAGTGTGGTCTGAATGGTCAGAATGCCAAGCTCATTGATATGCAGGATGAGGAAGGGTCCTCTGCTTCATTTATTAGCCATGAACATGTGGTGCCCTTCATTGATGACAAATAATGATTGAGTATCTCGTATGTGAGTACCATTTCGTGACCTTTCAGGTTGTCTTCAACGACGAAGTTGATGCAACAGTTGAGAACATGTCCTTCCCTGGGGTTGAATTGGAGCCGAGGGTAATTTCTCGTCGCAAATGCTATGCTCCTGCTGAGTGGGATCTTGGTGCTGCCTTTGCAATGGATGTTTTTCTTTTTTAGCATTAGTATTACTTTTAATTTATTCATTTTAGTTTTTATTATTCGTTTTAACTTTTGCCAAAGGGATGTATTTGGGAAGAATTTCTTTTTGTAGCGTGAGTGGATATTTAAATTTATTTGATACATCACGTGATTCTTTTTTATTTGTGTTCAAGAGTTATAATAGTGATTCTTGACTCAAAATGCCGTTGACTACATTTCAGCGTTTAGCTTTAAATTAATTTGATTCCGTTTTTCTTTTTATTGCAATATGTTAAGATTACAAGTTAATCATGTTATTTTCTTTGTTTCAGGGAGGTCAATGTGAATGTAAAATGTTTGCTCCCAGCACATGCTCACGTTTATTTATAAAGCGAGTAAATATTATACCGAACATGAAAGAAATGTATTTTGAAAAATGCTATTTCAAATATGATTTAGTGATACCTAACTTTGGGTGGATAGAGGAGAAACCTAATGCAAAGGATCCTAAATGCTAACTTTACTTTCTTCATATATATAAGCCCAAAAAGCTCTCTCCTTAGCTTAAATGAAAATGGAAGTGACTTTCATGCTCTTAATAGAGAGCCAAAGCTCTTGTAGGTGTGTTCATATGATTTACAATAACCTTATCAAATATAGTGCATGAAATAATACTCATTATTGTGTATCATATGTAATAATATCACTACTTCCTAAGTACCACATGTAAAGATTATATCATGTGGAACATATGAAATGTGATCCAATTCCTAATTCCCATGTATAGAACATGAACCCCGATGTCTTAAAAGTATCTTGTGCGTATATGAAGCTTGAGAATAATTAGGGAAATAAGACTACGGATTGAGTTTATCATGTTCATAACAAGTGAATTAGAACAAGATTAAATTATTATATTAATTAATGGTACAACATTAATTAGTTCTTATGGTTTATTTCTTCTCTCGTACTCATGTTAGGGTGAGTAATCCGGTGCATGGTGTTGGGATCCAAGTTCTCTTTGTCGATTCCGTAGTCCTAACGCTCGTAGTGAGCAGGTATGAGGATTTCATGTATGTTTTTTAAGTTGTATCTTACAATGAAACCCAGAGATTAATAGTATTTAAATGGGAGACTCTTGATCTTTTTCATTGAACATGCTCCTCGTGGATATAGTGAGACGATGGTGTGGGCTGCCAGAGAGATGAAGATAATGGGTTGAAGAGCAAATAAATGCTTTGCTTTTTCGAAGACAATGATAGTTTATGGATGTTTTCGTAGTTTCCTTTAGTAATATGTATCTTATTCGATTTTCATGCTTTTTCGCCACCAGCGTGAATTTTTTACTTTGTATTTTTTCATATGTTAGATAATTTTTGGACTTGATTAATTTATCTACCTCTTTTATCAAATTTATTAATGTTGTCAATAACATAAAGTTCAAATACCGTTACTCTCATGAGAAAAGTTAAAAAAAAGTTTTTAGTGTAGTTCATTCATTCGTTCGCAAAATCACAGGTGTGTCATATACTCGTGTGTAAGTGTTGTTTTGCTAATGAGCTGTCGTCGAAGACTTTCTTGAAGTGTTTTTCATATTGAATACATGAAATAAATGACTTATTGCATATACTATGCATGAGATGTTGATATCACTTTATATGTAGTGTATGAAATTGGTATGTCCTTAAATATTAAGGATATGAATATATACCTCATCTCATATGATGTACACATTGTTTAAATGTGATGCCCGTAAATAAAGTGCTTGGCTCTGCATTAATAATTACAGAGCAACTTTTTTGTAACATGGATCTTGGTCTTGCCTTTCTGATGTATGTCCTTAATACTTTCAGTATTATTAGTGATGATCCTTTTTATTTATTTCATTTTTATTTTTTTGTTATTAGATTTTTCTTTTCTGGGGATATCCTATTTGCCCCGAGGGAAGGAATGCGCTGACACGTGAGTGGATATTGAAGTTTATTTGTTACACTGAGTTTTTTATTTGTGTACAAGTTATAATAGTGATTGCACTCCATCTCATTGACTCACTCAACATTTTAGCTTTCAAGAATAATTTGATTCCGTTTTCTTGATTGCAGTTGATATCGAGGAGGCTAATGAAGCAGATTGGATATGGTTGGAGGGCTCAAGATGTCTGCAACTATGTTAAGATTCACAAGTTAATCATGTTATATTTTACGTTTTGAAGCTAGATAGTAATTTTGAATCAGCTTTGTTTACAGCATATTAGTCTCCTTTTATGTAATTGTCAACTACTAATTGTCATTTAAGTAATTGAATGGCGGGCACTTTAACTATATTTGAGTGGCTTGAAACATACTATAATATTGGATGTCAATGTTTTATTTAATACTCCATATTGAAAATCAACAGAAATTTGTTATTGCACATTTATGCTTCTTTTGATACTCAATTTGGCATGATTTTGTAAGAATTTAATTGTTGTTAAAAGGTAAATATTTTTTTACAAGAAATTAATACAAGAATGATTCTAGAATTGTAGCTTTATTTGATGAATTTTCAATTGTGATCTATTTGAGATTGAAGGCGTTTTCAGTGAAGGAGATGCGGGGGGTCTCGAAGGGAGGTACCGATGTGCGCAAATGAGGCGGTGTATGGAGCCCGCCCTGAAGACCACGAGGGTCGATGAGATGCCGATGCGAATGGAGGCCTGCCCAGTAATATAACTATAGTGAACCTCGAGAATTAACCCCGGTCGCGAGGTCTGTCCTAAATGCAATGTGAGCCCAACTTCTACTTTATCGGACTTAGAGGCTTGACCCCGATTTTCCTGGCCCGGCCTTAACTTTTGCTTTTAAAGCCTTGTAATTTCTCCCTTGGTCTGATGATCAGCCAGGCTTGAATCGAGGTATTAAATCATTTGAGACAAGTAATTTCCATGCTCTCGCTTTCCTTCTTGACGATCGATGCGTGCATAACTTTGTCTTACCGAGAACTTCAAGCGGCGGCTATTATACTTTGAGAACCTCGATTCAAATTACAGGCGTACCATCTTACCGCCCGAGCTGGTCGTTGCTCGCGTGCTCTTTCCGGTTACGCATCACGAGCGTTGTTCGATAGCCATCTCGAAATCCAACGACTAGCAGTCGAGCTTTTAGCTTTGGTATATGTCTCACTTTGTCAATTTCCATATAGAATGCGTTTGACATATTGAGTTAACATCTCTAATACCCACAATTTTCGGTGGTTCACCGTCAATGAGATGAACCGTCCACGTAATCTCAGGTTATATAATTCATCGTTATATCCAGTGATTGTAATATGAAAGCGATCTTGAGAATCCAAAAATCCAAATTAATAGAGCAATCGTAGCGAGTAGTTCATCTAATAGTCATCATGACTTATTGGCGTGTTTATGTTGTTGTCGACATCCCAAACTTTTCTGATGCTTAACATGTGACCTTCTTTGCCTTGGCCATTATTTCTGATCGTCCTCGAGTCTCAACTTACTCCTTCCTACTGATTTTTGAACTCCGTTTTGTCCTTGCTATTTCCTGTCATGATTTATACCTCTTTCTGCATTTAATGAACCACTTGTCTCTCGTATCAATCTTACGAACTTAACTTGGACAAGCGATTCTGTTGCCTTAACTCGATTTATCATTACTCTGAGTTCTTAGCTGAAATACCGTAGGAACCTGACTGTTGGCAAAGATGTCGATAATATCGATCTTTGCTAACTGTCATCGAAGTCCTTTGAAAGCTTGTTAGATAAATTGGTTTTATCAAAATATTGAAGTCATTAAGGTGCCTTTATTTATGGGAGTATTTTCGACATCACTTAAGTGAAAGCAACCCAAACCGTTAGTCACCTTATTGTTGGTTGATGAACACCATCACAAAATTTATCGACCACTGCATCGGACCTTTTGTTTTGTAGTCTCGGCAGCCATTAATAACACAGATTTACGGACAAACATGGTGCGATACCCTATTTAATGGATTAGCTAACTTTCAAAAGATTCTTACTTAAGTAATGTACTCAGAACTTTGTCAACAATGGTTTAGAACTTTTTACCGTATAGATAATCGCCATGTTGCGTCTTCGATGAAAGGAAATACATCTCATTGAGGCTTCTCCTTGGCGTGTAAATGACTCCTTAGTTCTTGACATTTGAATCTCGTATTTGTTAAAGAACCTATGGCTCATGATGGAATTGATGATGTGATTATGAAACACTAATCCCCAATCGCTTGACACTGCGGACAATGATAACGACAGTAAATTGCGGAAAATAAATAACACACGATTTATCTGAGGTTCCCCTTGATAGCAGAAAGATGCGTCCACATTCTTCAACTGCAGAAATCACTAAAAATCAAACCGGAAGATTGACTACGATTATATCAGAAGCTAGAGCTCGGTGGAAGTAATACTTTTTAACTTAGTATTCTCGATTACAAAGCCCTGTGATATTGATGATGATTCCATGATATTAAGTTGTTTTGGATGTTTATTTTTGTGATATGAGCTATAAGAAACGCGTACATTTATAGAAAAGCTTGGCCTGCTTACAGATCCGAAAGGTAATAAAAGGGGTATAAAACGCCTCGGATTACGTGGCGTGCAGCGTCTCGTGAGACCACAGGAGCGAAGTGCCGATGGGCCTCCAAACGACTCTCGGGGCTCGAGCAGGTCGAAACGAGCGCCCTCTTACGGTGCATGGGATTGTCGAGACCTCAGAGTCTCGATGCCCTCTCGTGCAGTTTTACTTGGCCGAAAAATCTTTCTTGGCCACTCCATGGATAGAACAGCACTTGGTGATATGCACTAATTTTTAGAATGTTGAAACGTCTTGTGATTGTTTCTCTGTTTATGTTTAAGGTGCGATATTTTCTGCCTGGGGTACAGTACTTAATAAGCATTAAATATCTATGAGCCGAGTCTATTCAAATTGACGATTTGGTATCTCACTTTGATCGTTTTAGTTTTCAATACTTCCAAAACATAGATATTTGTGAATGCATGTTTTTTATCTTGTAATCTTTGCCATTAGATTAGCTTCTACGTTTTATATTTCAATGCTTTTATATTGGTCTGTTTTCGACCAGTAAAGTTTGCATCGGTTCAAAGTAGTCTTTGTCGGATGGAAAATGATGCTATATTTTTTCACTTGTGTCCAGCATGGATTCCCCTCAAATCTGTTGCATCGCCATTTAAAGGTGCGAGTGGGGTTGAAAAGCAAAACAGTAACCTTTTTGTGGAGAGTGCCGGCTGTTTGTCAAGGGGAAATGGTGTTCAGAGAAAGGAAACTGCAGTGACTAATTTAGGCGAGATTCTTGGTGTTCTGGAGGTTTTCATTGCCAGGCAGGAAATCACTTAACATCTGCATATATGCATAAACAGGATGTTTTACCACGCTGGTTATATACAAGTGACCCTGAAAATGCCATCTCCACCAAGACAATAAATGGTGGTGGGCAAAATCCAGTCTTTAATGATAGAGTTCAGCTGAATGTTCGAACTATTGAATCCTCGCTCAAATGTGAGATATATATGCTAAGCCGGGTGAAGAATTATCTTGAAGATCAGCTGCTTGGTTTCGCTCTGGTGCTTCTTTCTGAAGTGCTTGTTAATGATGGGAAGTTAGAGCAAGAGTTTCCACTCTCTTCAACCGAATTATTCCATTCGCCAGCAGGATTAGTACAATTGTCTCTTGCTTACAATGGAGCTTCACCTGACGTGTTTGAAATTCTTGCTCCAGCTGCATATGCACATGTGCAAGATATGGAAGGAATTGCATCAGTTCCGAGTCAGTTTGACAAAATTGAGGAGTTCCACAATTAAATATAGAGAATGAGAACCATCTCATGATTTCGGAATATTTTGGGATACTGAGAGCAATGCATCAGGGGTCATCCAAGCTTAATACTTTCACGAACCCATGGTATCTGTGAACATTGAACTTGAGCCAGAGGTGAAACAGCAGGGATTTTGTCGATATGTATTTGTAGAAAGCTTGGCAGAATTCACTAAATCATTGGAACAGCTGAAGCTTCCATTAGATATCACCGATGGACCAACTAGTTCTGGGAATTTAGTTCCATCAGAAGTCGAAACAACACCCAAGAACTCCGGTTCTAAAGTCTATCAGGGAGCAGAGCTTTTCTTCTGACTTATAAATCCCCTACTCGATAATATGATGTTTGACTAGCAACTTTATAAGGAGGTTTATTTCCTTGTATAACCAAAAAAAGCTTGAAAGCCAGTGCTTCAAAACTTCATGAGATAATTTCGAAGTTGTTACATAAAGTTGACATTAAAGGTTAGAATCACTGATGTTAGTAACTTGTGTCTGTTGTAACTTGACATGGTTTAGGTGATGTGGTGTATGTTAATGTTAGAAACATGTGTCTGTTGTAACTTGACTGTGCTTCAATCTCTGAATTGCCACGCTGAATTTTTAGACGACGTTTCTGCCACTCGAGCATCGTCCACCAAGCACTGCATTGGTTCTCCAGAATCTTGGAGGTGGACTCGATTGAGATCATTACAGAAGATACCATTCTGATGACTTCTGTCTGGTATGGGTCATAATTCATGAAGAAATGCATCCATTACAAACTCCCTCCGCTTTTTTTTTTTGTCGTTTAAAGATTTATAGATTATAAAGAAATTAAATGTAGTCAGTATATTGAAAACAGAATGGCAATCGTTTAAAGCTATATGGTGAGTGGATTGTAATTTCGTAAGAAAAATGCATTAAAATGTAGAAATACCGTTATATGTTAGAATATGTAGTATTTTTAAAATAAAAATTTGGCGCAAAGCGACGAATACTTAGAAAAAATGAGGGGAATAATATAATAGTAAATACAGGTGGGGGGTTCATTTTGGAGACTTCAAGATAGTGTTCTTTGAGTGATTGGAGAAGTATGGTGTTCACGGCGGAGGAGGCACTCGACGAAGATGGCGGCGCCGCTCTTTTTGCCACCGTTGCTAACATGCGCGATGATTGCTTCTGTACACCGGAGGCGGCGCATGTTAGAGCTTTTCTCAACATCTTCTAATGCTTATAGCAACCGCAACACTTTTTGGGGATTCTTTTATACTTATTACATGTATATTTTTTCTTATTAAATGAAGTTAATTGTGTGTATATATTTTATGATAAAATGAAAATTTGTAGGAATTAAAGTGTATACGATATCACTTTTTTTTGGGTTAATTAGTGATTTTATTGAAAAATAAATAGTTGATTTTTACATCAAATGAACTCGATGCTTATTGGGGCAAATGACTAAACTCAACCACTTGGATTTACTTGAGGAAATCCCGCGTACTTGACAGGCTTTTTATTTAATTTCTATTTTACTCTTTATCTTGACTTCCGTGGTAGAATATATCAGTGTAGTATCTTTCAACTTGTGGCGTGATTTAGGCAGTCTAGTGCTGGTTGATAACAAAGAATATTCATATATTTACAAATAAATAAACTGACCAGTCCAAAATAAAACAGCTCGTTGCTACCCAAAATAAAGAGCACAACATAACAAAATCAAAGCCCCACCAACCATGCCGCTGAGAATATATCGAAGAAGGTAATTTCTTCCTTTCCGTGAACATAATCTCGAAATCAAATGGATGGTAGAGTAATTTTGGGTATTACTGGCATCCGATATGGTTCATTTCTTTGTTGGTAGTTGCTTAATTGCCTTAAACATCCTCTTATAGAATAATAATCGTCATGTTTACTTTCTTTCCGTATGCCCATCTATCCGCATCGATGAGATTTGAAACATAGAAGTCTTAGATATGCGGAGGTTGAGTGTGATCGGTTTTTCTTGAGTATGATTAAAGCCACCCTCTTTACTCCATACTTTGATTTTACTGCCATCTCTACAATTGCCATTTTAATCTATGTGTGCAGTTCGAGACAAAAGCAAACTCTAGTGAAGGTAGGTTTTGGACAAGCTGTCCCCAGAGGAAATCTCATGAGGATAATGCTTTAGCTTGAAAGTTAAAGCCAAGAGGAACTTGTAAGGATTCTCAGGACACATTTGCGAGCGAGGCTTAATTAGTAGTTCGTATCCACGGCAGGTCCCAGCAAGGATTTATTTGTACTCAGAGAAGTTCTCAGAAATTTTTGATGTATTTCTATTGCTAGAATCAGAACCCCGCCCAATAATTAGCTAGTCGTCATGAATTTCCTTTCATATTTATAGAATCAGAACCCATGATCTCTGTCGCATAGGTACAGGTGTAGATCGTCTCCATTCACTACGATGTGATCTCGAATTTTGAAGATTAGGAATACATTGCAAATCAGACATGAAGAATCGGACCATGTGATGAATGCTCCTACATGAGAGCTTATAGCGTATGATGTAGGCCATGTTGAGGAATTGGACCATGTTAATTTGCTCACTGTGACTTGCCTCTGATCTTTTTTTTAAGTTTTTTTTATGAGCTTACTAATATTCTTTTTTCTTAAAGTTGATTTAAAATTATAACCTGATTTTTTAATATTATGTTAGAGTATCTGAAAGTTTATTGGCTTTGTGGTTATTATTATCATACTTGGAATAAAGATTGTATTTTCTCGAATAAAACGATCCTATGTTGTTGGTATAGTTTATTGAGTTTGTTTGATCACCAATATTTTGAAGATATGTTTGTGATAGTTATTTTTTGTCCTCACGTTTGAGTTAGAGATTTTAGGGAGCAATACGTAATA